>JAUZNJ010036937.1:0-94939 GCA_034780135.1 Jordanella pulchra
CCCCCCCCCCCCCCCCCCCCCCCCGCCCCCCCCCCCCCCCCCCCCCCCCCCCCCCCCCCCCCCACATGCGGGAAAGGACCACAAGCTGGATTCGAACCTGGGTCGCGCGCGTCGAGGACTAAGGCCTCCGTACATGGGTCGTGCGCGCTAACCACTGCGCCACCTGCACGCCCTATTTTCATATAAGTCTTGAGCAAATGTGTGGTTTTTGTCATAAAACCTGCCAATAGATCCCATTTATTTTATTGAGACATGAACTCTGCTGCTGTTAATGTGGCTCTGGGTTCTTTTTTGACCTCCTGGATAAGCTGTTGCTACACTCTTGGAGTAATCTTGGTCAGCCCGGATAAGGTTCACCAATGTTACAGGTGATTTTCATGGCTAGTAGCTTTAAGTTTGCTTCAAAAACCTTAAAAAAAACTTAAACTTCCAGACTGATGACCTAACTCTTTCATCTGCTCTTCAGTATCCTTACTTTTTGAGATCTTTCACTCTACTTCATGCTGTCATACTGATTCTATTTAAGTCATTTATCGACTGTTAAAATCATCCGCTGTTGTTGTTTGTTAAATGTAACTTTCGGAGCATCTTTATCCATTTGAAAGAAAGAAAATAAGGGTAACAAATTCTTTAGTCATTACAGATATTACATTAAGATATTACATTACATAAATAAACAGAATGCCCCCTCCCCCCCGATTCTGTCTCCTATCTCTGTGTCCCTTCATTACCATCACAGCCACAGGAAGGCCCTGGCAGCTCAAAACACTGATATTATCTCTGAGCTCCTCATCTCTGTCCTCCACTGTGTTGAAATCTTGCCCATCCCACAAAGGGAAACCGCTGGGGCACAACGGTCCATGGTATGACGTCCGTTTCTGTGGGTAGAGGGCTTCTGGGAAATAGCACGACTGGTGTGCACCGTGTACCTTAATGAAGGATGCCGTGGGGAATCAGTGACAGCGCTAAATGTTGATTCTGTGAAATGTTTCCACATTTGTTAATGCTATGAATCCTACAGCTCTCTTTTTTTAAGAGGTTTAAATTAAGAGGGAATGGTGCCAGCAACCTTAATTTGATGTGGAGATCTCATTTAAGGGAGAAGAATTTCTTTACTTGACAATATTTTAGTAATAATTCATAGAAAATGAGCATCAGATCAATCAGATTTCCCAACAATATTCTAATAGGTTTATTTCAAGCAAGCACCGTTACTAAAAAGGCGCAAATCAAATATTAGTGGATGGAGGCTCTAAGATTTTTAGATTGCATCGCCTCCACTACAAACCACGGGTCGTTGTGTAACTCTGTTGGGCAACAAGACTTCACAATCAGCTCTGAAGAAGACAACAAATGTCAGGTAAAATGATTAGGCAATGGTTATAAAGTAGAAATCATACAACAAATCTGCCTGAGAGAAACAATGGATGATTATTTGAAGACTCTAATCCTGAATGTCCCACCTTTTAGTTTGCACATGCATTGTTTTTTTTTTTTCTATTTCTGATTTTAAACACTAAAATACACCCAGAAAGTATATTTCAATGTAGGCTATCACAAAGTGGCAATTATTTAATGAACTAAACATCATAAAATGCAAAATATATTTTTTTTTCACCCCAAAATACTGTCTTCATTTACTAAATTTGAACCAAAATCTAACTGCGGGTAATTTGAACATCAAAATGTTATCATTATTAATTTAGTTCTTGTATTTACAGCTCTTCTGCACCATAGAAAATAGAAGCCCACAAAAAAATACTGAAATCTAAAATCACATCCTTTATTTTATGTGCATGTGTCACAAAATGACAGTATGTTATCTTAGAAATGTTTCATACGTTTACATTGTTGACAATAAAATGAACTGTGTTAGAAATGACAAAAACAGTTAAAAAATAAACTGTAATATAACAATGGATGGATACTTTTTCAACTTTCTTGTTAAATATGGTTAAAATAGTTGGTCATAATGTATTATCTTTGCTTTTGTAAAAGCAAATCTATACTGCCTTGACTGTTAGCTAGTTAGCTAGGTAGCTAGGTAGCCAAAAATAGTACATTGCAATTTATTTATTTTTTTGTTATTGTTTTTTTTTTTGTTCTGTCTGCTGTCGTTTTCATATAGGGAATAAGGGCTTCCAAACTTAATAATTTACCCCTTAAATATCATTTTCAAAAATGTAACATGTTACAGCTTTCTGTATTTAGCTATTTATTAACAGCATCCTTAGTTAACAGTTAGCTAGAAAGCAAAAGCTGTTTTTTTTATTATTGGATAAACTCAAATATTTTATATTTAGTAATAAACATGACACTAATTATCTGTTTACTTTTCTTTTAATCAAAAACATTTAAGGGACAGGAACTTTTATTTAAGCTAAAGTCAACTAATCTTCGCATTAATCAACAGCCATAGCTAAAGTAAAGCTTGTAAACTGCAATTTTTTAAGTTTTTTTTTAGAGCTCATAATTTATTTTTTTCATTTATGTCCTCCTATATTTTAAGTTTTACACTCAGCTAAAACCAAGCTGATGAACAAACATGGGTAAAATCCTCATTTGCAATGACATTGAGGTGGGATTGCAGTGCTACTTGCAAATTAAAATTACTTCTGATTATTTGTTTAAATAAAACAACCCTATGACCATCAACTAGTGAGAGAAAGCTGATAAAGTTCACTAACTAAAGCAGTGACTTAGAAGAAGCAGTAATGTAAGGAATCAAAACCTGTCAATTATAATTTGCCGTATGTTCTGGATCTACATATCAAAGTTTAAGACACAGAACTACAGTGAATATTTAAAACACCTCCCATCAAATGCTAAGTGATTAAATCAGCAGCTGAAATGTTTAAGATGCACTAAAACTGAAGGGTGGTGGACAGAACGTCTATGCGGTTGCCAGGACACTCTGAGTAAGTTCTGCTTTTTTTTGCGTTATGCAACTTCAAGAAGCAGACATTTTAAACCTATGCTAAAGTCAATCTTTCCACTTCCCAAAATCACAAATGTTAGTGTAAATGAGACTTTTTCAGTCGTTCGACGTTCATGTCTATCCTAACAGTAACTCTGATGCCTGTGAAGTTCGTGTGAGCCGTTCAGATGCTGGCCTCCTGTCCTGCTCCCTCCTCGGCTCCCTGCAGGTGCCGCTGTGACAGGATGTGTTTCAGAGTGTCCAGCTCCTGGGTGAGCTGTCCTATCTTCATCTGCAGCTTCTGGTTTTCCTCCTGCAGCTGCAGGGCCCTCTGCTGGGTCAGCAGGATCCTCCTACGGGCCTTGTCCCGGCTCTTCCTCACTGCGATGTTGTTCCTCTCGCGCCTCAGGCGGTACTCTGCGCTATCCTTGCTGATGCTTCTCTTGGTCACGGGGGCCCTGAGGGTGGGCAGCAGGAAGGGGGAGAAGTCCTGTATGGATCAGCACAGAAACATTTAAACAGAGAGTTTTCGTTTGTCTTGTCTTGTTTTTTTTTTTTTTGTTTTGTTTTACTCTTCCAATGCAACACTAGACTGACCTGCTGAGTGCCGGCATGGCTTTGAAGGTGGTTTGAATTCCCTGAATTAGTACTGAGACAAGATGCGTTGTAGGGCAGGTATGGCAGTCCCATCATCTGTTCAACCACTCTGTCGTCAGCGCCCCCCCTTATGATCCCCTGGGACTGGTTGTATGAGATCATGTCCATCTGAGACATCTGATTGGAGGCTGCAGCTTGGTTGGAGGAGACAGGATTCAAGGTTTGGCTGTGAGGCTGAGCGGGATATGAGCTCACCCACTCCTGGATGACAGAGGATACTCTGGAATCTGACATCTGCACGGAGCGTAGACGGCAGAGTTAGATTCAATCCAGGCTTTTATCATCCTCTTACTATCACTGAAATAGTACAGCTTAAATATCATCTGGATAACTCATACCACAACTTGTTAACAACCTGTAAAAATGAGACTGTAGCTTAATATCTTGATATTAAATACTGACTTTTTACGGAAAAATAAAATTATAAAGCTGGGCACGTTACACATGGATGTAAATGTGTTTATTCTGCTTTAAGAAAATGTTACCACTGAGATATAAATGTTTGCATTTTACGCTATACTTTAAACATATATTTGTGATTTTTTAAATAAGCTTCATATAAAATTCCATTACAATACATTTTGTTGATTATTTTTTATATAAAATGAACTATTTGAATAGAAAAAAAGAACTACTTACTTCATATATATTTAATGTGTGAAACATTTAACTTATTATTTGCAGTATTTTGAATTTAATGCCCACAAGAACAGTAGGGCTGAAACAATTGATCGAATTAATACTATTTCAATTTCGTAATCGATTGTTTACTGTAGTTTAGACTCTAAAACATGCCTTTAGCTGAAAGACTTACTTAGAGCAATAATTATATAGAGATTTTTTGCATTTAAGATAAGAAAAACTTTTCTTATTTGTCAATATTCTTTGTCCCACAGTTGAAACGTTTTAGTTTCACCTCCTCTAATTTTGTAAAAAAAAAAACAAACTTCTTTTAAAAATCTTTTCCTATGCAATTATAAATTGAAAAAACAATCAACAGATTAATTGATAAGCATAATAATCGTTGGTTGCAGCCCTGAAGTAGTTGATATTACCAGTCATTTTTCTTAAAACACTAAACAGGCCTTCAGCAGAAAGCTGAGAATATCTGGTATTTGGCTCAAATTTAAACAGAAACTTCCTTGGTCAATTTTATTAAATGCACCATTTTATGATTCCAATTCTCCAACATTTTGGCCAATTTTGATGAATTTAAAGTTCAGTTGTGTCTTACCATGGCTCTCCTCAAACTCCGTAGCTCTCCTCGGGCTGTGTGAGTGGTAATGACTTTAAGACAGGACACTGAGAGGCAGGTACCCCTCTGATGATCACATCAGCACTTCCTCTCTCTCTCAGACACTAACTGTTGCACATCTTACCCTTTTTAGGAAGACGATTCAACTTCCATTCTGAAATCCCCCCAAAAAAACGTAACATTGAGCCATCGCTTACACCCTAAACGCAACCAGGACCATTAGCATTTTAGCCTCATTAACATCTGTGACGGGACAGGTGGTTATCAAGTTCAGCAGGGATCCCAGAGGCCTGAGCTGTGAGGAAACACATCCAGGACGTCTTTATCTGATCACCAAGGCTGATCAGATAAAGACTTGGAATATGAAGTTGTTTATGTCAGAAAAATAAAAACTATTTAACAATTGTCTAGGCTGGGTAAAGCTCTATTCTGTACTAAAATATAAACACAATAAAAGTATTGCAACATACTGATAATTTTGGAGTTTTTACCGACACTATGTGTTAAAAAGGCTAATTTCTCATGGGGCCAAAGCAGAAATTTAACCAAAATAACAGCAGAATATGCCTGAAAAGTATGACATCCCTTTAAATTAGCTCATTTATAAAGGTAATAATTGGGGACTTCAGACACATAACATGGCAGATCCAACCTCCAAAAAATAAAATGTTTTATTTGAATCGAAAGAGTTCATTCAGAGAGAGGATGCAGTCTTATATGATGTGGTTTTAATATGACATCTAAGCAGGGTGGATAAGTGATCATCTGGACTTAACAGATCAGTTTGATTAATTTAGGGTACTGGTTCATTGACAAACATATTTACATATATATAGCAGTGTTAAATATAATTGAAAAGTCAGTTTTGAAAAGCCTTAATTTCTATTAATTTTTAATTTCTGTTTTAGGAGCCAATTAAAACATGATGTTTAACAGTAAAATCATCCTTTTAAAACAAAACATTTCTAGTACAGAATTTGGGGCCTAAGGAAAACTATGTAAAGTACCTGCTGCTATACATACTTTTCCTTAAAAGAATGTTTTCCAAAGGTTAAATCAGATAAATGAGCCCCACTGCACGGCACTTCTGTGACTACATGAGTACAATAAAAAAGGTTACTGAAATAAGTGACCTAACTTTTTATAATAATGATTGTAGGGCAAACATTCTTGGTGTGCGTGCTGTACGTGTAAATATTACCTCTCTCTAAATCGTATAATATTGTGCCTTATAGAAACAATGAAGGCAGGAACTCAGTGCTGCATGTAGGGTTGGAATAAAGCTGCTGCTGTCCAAGATGGGGAAGTGCAAACTGAACCTTTCTTAGAGCTGGTGCATCTGAATAAATGTCATAAACCATGCTTACATGTTTTTAAAGGCTACAGAAATCTAACCTATATAGAACTGATGGATTTTCTCTCTCTAACATTTTTAGACCTTAGATATGTCTTTAAAAATGTAGAGGAAATAATATAAAACAGGCTAAAGGTAAATTAATATGCAGCTAATTCATCACAGCACAAGTAGAGCCTATCGACCCGATTGTGCAAAAAAATTGTTTTTCTTTTGGACACAGAAAGAAAAGCCCAGCTGTCTTAAACATACCTTTACAACAGAATAAATAATTCATTTGTTTGATAAATGCCAGTTAGTTGTTTAAATTACCTTTTCAGATTATAGATTTTGAAAGACAAAGACCAAATGCACTTCTTTAGAAGTGTGCGTAAAGTTGGACTTATGTGTTAGAACATTGTGATAAAATCAAACAGCCCAAATAAAAATCCCGAAACTAAATTAGAGAGACATCCAGATTCATTATAAGTAACGAGTAATATATAAAATTAATCTGGGAGAACATTTTGACTAAGAGTTTTTCAGCCTATTTGAATCGTTTCAAATCGTGCGCGAGCGATTGGGAGTTTCTGTCTCACTGCGGCTTCCGTAGATCAGGGGAAGTTAAAATGGCCGCTCCTATTGACAACGTGAGTAAAAACGTCGCATTAAACTATTTTCATATACTTTTTTTCTTTTAAAGTGCTATTTACAGTTACACTTCTCTTAACGTTGGTTTTTTATATTTTTAACCGAAGCCACTTCACCCACTGAGGAAAAAAACAAGCTCGCCTTCTGCAACATGTTTGCTAACATGTTTTGTTTTCTTGTACAGGATCTAATTGAAAGCGATTTACCCAAAGCTGTGCAGCTACTAAATAACCTCACGGAACAGGTATGGTTTTATTTAGTTTTACACATCCATATTTATATCTTTTGTCCTATTCTGCCTGAAAGATCTCCAGTGAAGCAGCAGCAGAAACAAATCATAATGTATCTTTGAAGGCGACAGAAGCAGCGGGAGGTTTAATATTTTCATTTAAATGTAACAGGACGCATTACAAGGTTATAGGCCCGCGGTTATAAGCCAATAATAACAGAGCTCTTGATCATTGCTCTGTTCTTCATCCGATTACTTTTGTTCCAGTGATCCTCCATGATTGTCCTCCTTACTTTAGGTAGCATCAGTAACCAGTCATGTCCGTGAGCTTCTCACCAAAGTTAAGGATGGGGTGTTCAAGACTTCAAAGGTAAGCAATAGCAGCATAAATATCATATTTGTGTTCACTATTGAATTGAATTGAAACTTTTGTTTTTTTTTTTTTTACATTTTGTAACATTATAACCATAACCTAAGAAGAAAAATAATCATAGTTTTCTAAATCCTACGTCTGGTATGCTGTTATAGTGAGGGTGGTGTTATGCAGCAATAGTTTTTTTTTCCTTTAAGTCTAGTGGAGCTTGATGCAAAGTAAAGCTGCAGGAAAATCCTTCAGAGGCCATGGGAGACAGAAGATTGAGCAACACTTTAAAAAGTTCATGTTGATGTGTTTTAGTGGCCTAGTCAAAGCCCAGACCTAAATCCATTTAACTGTTCAAAGGCGCCCTATTCACAGCCCTGAGTTTGACGGATACCCCAAAAAAGAACATCTGTTGGTGTGGAAATTGAGGAGCTGAAGAGAAACGGGTTAAAATGTTTGGATCTGAAAATTTTAAGCTCTTGCTCTTTGTTTATGGTTGGAGTTTTGCTGGAAGGTGAATCTTCACCCCTGTTAAAAAATAATAATAATAAACTGAGCCCTCTTTTGTTTTATTTTGTATTTTATTTTTCTGGTTTAGCTCCATCGATCCATTCATCATCCTTTCCCTGCCTAACAAAAACATTCCCAAACCATGATGCCACCACCACCCTGCTCACAAACTGAATACCAATGAATGCCTTACTGTTTGGGTTATTTTATTTGTAAAAAGCTCACCAAGTCATTGAACACTTAACGATCCAGCACTGCTCTGTGATGAGCTGTGTCACATTCTCTTATGAAATGCAGTGAGGGTTGTGGTTTTACTGTGTTCAAATATGCAAAAGCTCTAGGAGTGTGAGCACTCTACCATATACTTTAGTTTTCTTGTCTCTGTTCTGGTTTCTCCCTGCAGGGTTTGTCCTTCTTGGACCTTCGCTACAACCTCCTGCTCTTCTACCTTCAGGACCTCACTCATTTGATCAGCATCAAGACGGAAGGAGGGAAGATAAAGGACAGCGAAGCTTTGAGCAGACTAGTCACAATCAGAACCGTAAGGGTGTCTTTCAGAGCGAAGCTCCTGTGTCTTTCTAGACTGAAAGGTATTATTATTATTTTTTTTATGTGGATTTTTCCCTCTGTTGAAGGTACTGGAGAAAATGCGACCTCTGGACCACAAACTGAGGTACCAGATTGACAAACTGGTGCGGACAGCCGTTACTGGAAGCTTAGGTGAAGCAAGTTGGGGTTTCCTTCCATAAAAGATCCCATCTGATAGCTTATTATTACCAGGGTGATCTGAATACATTTTCTCTCGTTTGTTTGTAGCTGAAAATGACCCACTGCAGCTGCGTCCAAATCCAGAAAATCTCATCAGCAAGGTCAGTTTTTTTTCACTCTATCCTTGTAGCTTTGGTTCATTTATGGAGGAATGAATTCGTTATTCTTTTGGATGTTTGTTGTACTGTTAATGCTTTAGTTTGGATAAAGAAGAAATTAGAGATCTTTTTGTGACTTTTTGTGCAGCTGAGCGAATCAGACGACTCTGATGATGAAGTGAACAAGGGAGCCTCTGATAAGAAAGCAGCTCACTCTAGTGGCAGGAAATATGTACCACCAAAGATTGCACCGGTGCATTATGGTAACCTCGCTCCACTCTGATCGTAGAGTTCATCTCAAACTAATTTCTCAGATATTAACAAAGGTGGTTTTCCCTTTCAAGACGGCGACATGACAGAGGCAGATAGGAAGAAGGCTCAGGTGGAGCGGCAGCGGCGAGCAGCCCTCCGGAGCTCTGTGATCCAGGAGCTGAGGCAGCAGTACAGCGACGCTCCGGAGGAGATCAGGGACAGACGGGACTTCCAGACGGAGCGGGAGAGCCGAGAGGAGCTCCACAGGAAGAACTACGAGGAATCCATGATGGTGCGTCTGAATGTACCCAAGCATGAGAAGAAGGCGAGGAAGAGGAGCACCATGGCCATGTCCGGCCAGCTCAGCGGCATCACACACTTCAGCGACATCACAGCTCTGACGGGCGGCGAAGGTGGACAGGTGTGTTCTCACAGTAAACGTCACCACCAGTGGGTCATTTCATTGCTAATTTTGTTTGTTCTTATTGGCCAGGATGGAGAAACCATTCGCGCAAAGAAGAAGAAGAAAATCATGAAAAAGAAAACCAAAAGGAGAGGTGAGTTTATTCTAAATGTAAGCTTTGGTTTTTTACCTTTAGCTAAGGCAGCTCATCATGTTTCTTCTTTCTACAGCCTTCAAGAAGCACAGATGAGCCCAGCTGTGGTGTTTTCAGAACGTAATACACCAGCTTTTTGTTTTTTTTTCTTTACATTCAACTTAATATGTAACGAATCTTTAATAAACGCCACATCATTTTGATTTTGTTCCAATTTTGGTAATCGCCACCAGAGGGCACTAATGTTCCCTGCGTCCATCATGTACAGGGTAAAAACTATAGCATTAAATATACTTTATGCTGAAAGTTATTACATTTTCTATGAGTTGTGTGAACTAAAGCTTGTCCGATTAAAACCCCTCTTGGTTGTAGGTCTGTTCAGAGCTCCATGAACAGCTGCTGGACACCCAGCCAGATGTTGGAGGGGATTAATGGCGGCCACTGCTGCTCGCTCCACTTAACACACTGCCAACAGCAGCAATTTGGCACACATCACTGGGTTTGGGGGTGCATACTGACGCTGCACTACAGTTATTGCTTAATCAGATTAAAGACAGAACAAAGACCTATATCCTAGTCAAATACTAGAGAATGGTGTCCGTTTCAAGAGATGAATTAAAGTAGTTTACTTCCATGGACAAATGTACTGAAAACGTTTGTGTTAAGTCCAGATGATCATTTTTTGAGAATACTCCAAATTAAAACATGGAGGAAAAAAAAAAACCCTAGAGGGAAAGTAGCCGTTTAAAGGACCAGTCTGCTTGTCTATGTAATCTTTGAGTTTAGTTTTAGTTTAATGCTTTTGCGTAGCTGACCTCTGACTGCTGTGAGGTTTTTATGTTGTTTAACATTTTCACTTCAGATAGAGAACATCGCATCTTATTCCAGTACCTTTAAAGTTATGACCGAATGGAATGGATGCCAAATGAAAACTTCTTGCCCATTAAATATCCCATTTTCAAGGCAAGTTCATTAACTGACAATTAGCAACTTGAAACAGGAGGAATGCAGTCCATCCATTTTATACATCAACTGCTCCTTCTACAGAAGGACTTTCCTCATTTTACCCCAGATTGTTCTTATAACCACCTTTCATTCAAGTACATAAGATCAAACATATCACTTTATGGCTCATTTGTTGCATGGTAGTTAAATTTTAACTACTTTTAATCTTAGGCAGATTATCTCTTAAGAGATCCAATACTCCCTTGGGGGGGAAAAAAAAAAAAAAATCCAACTTTTTGAATAGACAATTCGTACAAGTTAGATTTGGGTTAATCAGGTGCCAAAACCTTTTCCCCTTATCCACCCCCCATTAATACCTGTAAGGGCCAATAAAACATTTTTCAACAGATGAACAGAAACACAGACTGACACCGTTCCATTTTTACACAATGTCTTTATTTTTTTCCTCCTAATTACAGACTCATGGGTTAAAAATTAAAAATAAAGCAAAACATTTGTTCAAACCCCACCCTCCCTTTTTTTCTTTTTCAAAATAAAAGGAAATCAAAAAGGTCTCCAGACAAACCCTACCCCCGACTTTCCCCACCCTAAAAACAGCTCCAGCCCACTCTTCAATTGAAATCGATGCCGATAGCTCAACAGCTTCTCTCAGACAAGCCGTGGCTGCACTGCGCCTGCTCAGAGAAAGGGGGCGCCCTCAGGACACCCTGATAACGAATCACCCCTAGTCTCCCATCTCTCTCCCCCTCTTCTACAAACTTGCCTTTCTGCCTCTCCGCTATTATTGGCTTCAGCTTGGGGTGTAGAAGTCATGTGTTGGCTGGGCTGACCGTCAGTACTGCTGCGTTTGGTTAGGTGTGTGTTTGTGGTGGACGATGTGTGTGTTCTATTTGACTTTTTTATATTTTTTGAAGTGTTAGTTAAAAAGCGTCATCAGCGTTTGCTGTTGTAGTAAATGCCTCCAGCGGTAGGCCTGTGGTCACCCTGCCCCCCTCCCCCGCCGCCCCACACCGACAGGATGGGGTGAGTGTGCATAGCGGGAGCGGAGAGAGACGGAGATGCTGCGGAGACAGTGGGGTGGGCCGACGGCACCAGGGGAGGGTGCCTCCACTGGTCTTGAAACCTGAAACGACAAGAAGTGGTCTAATATACAGAGAGAGGAGGGGGAAGACAGGACGTGGTGGAGTGGGAGGGGGTGGAGAAGACAAGGTGTATGGGGGGGATGCGTAACTAAAAAAAACGGGAGGGTTACCGTATCTATAACAAAGTGGGGAAATTAAAATAATGAAAATCCGGGGGTTCATCACTGTCCAGGAAGTAGAAGAAGGCTGAAAATAACTCCAATAAAAAAAACAGAAACAAAGAGGGAATCCGTTATAAAATACACAGAGGGGAGGGGGGGGTGTAAGAGACAGGAAATGGACACAAGGGGGGGTGGGGGGGACACGACAAACTCTAGAGGACAGAGTTGCAACAACACAAACTAGAAGTTACACATTGATGTGCTACCAACAAAAAAACAAGAGTCGAACAGTGAACCTTCCTTCTCCCTATTATTCTCCCTCCCTCCCATATTTTTTGCGGGATGGTGGTGGAAGGTGAGTGGGTGGGCTGTACGGTGATGGTGTGAAAGCAGTAGGTCACAGCCAGACCAAAGGAGACACATCTGCAGCCTGAGATACCATCTTTTTTTTCCCCCCCATACGCCCCCTTCATAAACAAATAAAAACCAACAAATGACCGCCACTCAAGCCCCTCCCCCACCAATGGTCAACCAAGGTTTACCTTACCAGGTGTGACCGCATCATGCTCTGCACACGCACGCTCTTACACAATCTCACACTGCAGCCAGCCAGTCTCTCTGTCCAGGAGAGGCTTTTTTCTGTTCCATTTTTTGTCTTTTTTTTAATATTTTTTTTTAAATCCTCTCCTCTGTGGTTTCTTCTTTTTTGGAGGGGAGGGAAAGGGAGGACTTTCATTGTGTGTGTTTGTGTGTGTGTGCGTGTGTTTTAAAATGGAACAGAGATGGGAGGGGGGAGGACTGATAGTAAAGGAATACTGGGGAGGGGGGTGTTTAGTAAGGGGAATACCACGATGATGGTCGCCCTCGGCCCCTGGAAAAGAGAGAGAAAAAGAGGGTGAGATTTTTTTTCTGTTCTCTTTAAGATTGACACCAATTTCCTGGTGTGATAATATATAGATATGAGAGGGCAGGAAGAGTTTTGAATTCAGTCCTAGATGTAAACGAAACGACCAGAATAGACAGACTATCTTTTAATCAGTGTGGAAGGAAAGACTATAGTTTGGAAAAAAAAAAAGAAAGAAATCAGCTGGAAGCAGCTTTAGAAAAATAAAAGAAAGGAGGAAAATATTTTTTCAGATATTAGGTGAAAACAAGTGTTGGGGTGTGAGGGGACAGCAATGGCACTCTCCCTCTTTCTCTCTCTCTCTGTCTCTCTGTGTGTGAGAGTCTCCTCTGGGGTCACTGTGGGGAAAGACCATGTGGACAAACAGCACCACACACCCACATCTGGTGCACATGACTCACAGCTGCAGCGTTATATCCCACATTCAAAAACACAACGTGACACACACAGTGATGCCAGGCAGCGCCTCACATATTCATCTCTGGTTTCTCTCAGTCTCACAGACAGCACCAACGGGTCACACTGGGACCGAAGGTCCACTGGTTGATAGGCCAGATGCCGAGGTCAGGCTGCAGTAATGAACCCTCGTTTCTGGGAGTGAGCGCGATGAAGCTGAAACTGAGCTAATTGAGAGAGTGTGTGCGCAGTGCGAATGGAGGGTCATGTTCATGCAAAAAACAAAACAAAAAAAATCCTAACAGAAAGAAAACCCACACAGACACCATTACACATTCAGTCAGGCATCAAATCTTGGCTTTTCACTGCACATGCTTGGAAGATAATCACCATAATGATATGATCACATTCTGTCCTGGACGATGCTCCCATCAGGCTTCCCATGGTTTCATGTTCTTTATTCCAACTGTATGGAGCATGGCCCCTACCCCACCTGTTGCTGCAGACTACTGATCTGAAAGTCCCTACATCATTTCCTCATCAAAATATCTTCTAATAAAAACCAGAAGCACTGAATGCAGGGCGTTTGAAAAGAGATGAACTTCCAAATAAACAGTTCTTGTGTTGATAATGATGCACAGGATGCTCTGAGGAGCAACATTTGTTGTTTGGGTCGTTTAGTGAAATATTCCACCTGTTGGCAGGAATAGAACTACGGTAGATTATTTCATTCTCGATGGAAGGACAGCACCCAAGATGTAGAGGTTAAAGACTTTTAGAAAGTAAAAATATCTCAATATAATTTTTCTATATTCAGCCAAACCAACTTTAGTATTTACATCTTTAATAAAGGTCAAAGTTCAGCTAGTTTTTGTTGTCTAGAACAGGCCGCTTTTCCTGTGGAACGTTGACTTTAATCCAGTTTGGAATAATGTTAATTGTTTATAAATGATGGCTGTATTGAACAGGAAAGGGTTAAATTAGATACCAAATTACTTCTGGCATCAGCAGAAAAATATTTTTCCCCTCATACAGATCTGAAATAATTTGGCCTTCATAATCCTGCATCCTAACAGCTCTGTTAACATGATAATGCACACAACAATGAAGTGCAGTTTTAAATAATTTGCAGCATTATAAACATTATTAATCTATATACTATGTTAGCAGCAGTAGCAGATTTACTTTTCAAAATAAAAATTAAAAGTTAATCATCCTTTTTCCCATTGGGTTGGAGAATTGAAGGAACCATACAAATTCGCTGCATAATCCTTTAATACCATTACATGGTAGCAGAGGAGAGTTTAGTTTAGAACAGAGAACATTTCCAGTCTGACAAGTACGTTATCATTTGGAGCGCAACTCCATCATCACAGCCAACAAGGGAAACCTTCCCAAGCTTGCAACAGCTCGATGCAAAGATTTTGATGCAGATAACCCCCACCACCACACACACACAAGACAAAGCACTGGTGAAATGTTACATGTGGACCAGATGTTCAGCTCTTTCTGTCCCATTGCAGCACAATCTGAAATAAACTGGTGGTAAATTCCTGATGTAGCTACCAGATGGGGCCCCATCAAGGCCAGTTCAAGTAGAACGGCTGTGTGCTACTCTCTGGGGGAGATTACTACATATTAACCTATGCTGCTGATTAATGGAGGATGCACAGCACTCCGTTAGAAATATTATATTGGGAATATTTACCATTAGATTTTTTAACCTAAATAACAGTATAATTCTCCTGGTAGAATCTCATAATGAGTAATTAAGGGATAGTAGAGGCCTTATCCATTAGCATCAGTGTTATTACTCCCATCTAAAGCCTCTCTGTGCCTTATCCAGCGATGTGTCCTAATTCTCTGTGAGTAAACTAGCAGGGTTAGGGTTTCATGGGGTGTGGTGGAGTGGCTGATTAGAGTCCGACCTTGAGGGTCAGACATTTTCCGTTACAGAAATGACAAGATTAAACCAGGACCCGTTCTTTCTCTAAATATGGTAACAAGGACCAGAGGACAGCTACACATGGCTGAACTGAATTAAAACGGCCTCCAGACTGCAACAAAAACAGAATGCCTTCTCCTTCATGTTTATGCCTACGGTAATAATTTACTGCACAAGTCAAATGGTGAATGGCATGTTCTGCATGAAGAGGATGTGACAGAAGACACCTCCACAGCTGCTCACCTGAAGGCCCGTCTGCTTCTTTGTGGTTGGTAATTGGGGTAATATCGCGTACGCGAGGTGAAGCTTCCTAACCGCGTTCGGAACCGACCCCGTGGAAAACCACGATCTGTGGTACTGATGCCTGGTCTGTTTGTTCTCTTGGCTCCCACCTACAGAGAGTTAGGGAGACTTGGTGGGTGAGCGACTGTCAGTGCGTTTGGATTGCCAATGCTCATTTCTCCTTGGATGTAGATTAACAGCCTCACCTTTATCTGTCTTCCTCTAAAAAGGGATTCATCCAGGGCCATGGCCGTCCTAACTGACTCTTTGTCTGCAAACTCAATATAAGCAAATCTAAAAATGAGGGGAAAAAAGAAAACAGGATAAGATCAAGAAATATCTTAAAATGAAAGAAAAAACAGCTGTTCAACATGTATGTTTCAATTCTTCTGGTTTGAAACGAACTAACAGGAACCAAAACCTAATTTAATAGAAAATGAAACTTGGAACAATAAATGAATAAATAAAAAACAACTTGCTCTAGGGAAACTTTACATTTGATTTTTCATCATAAAATATTGTCAAATGTATTCTTAGCAACTCGAGGTACAAAAGAGAACAGTGGTGAGTTATTACCCCTTGGGATGCCCTGTGTATTTGTCACATAGAATGGTGACTCTGTTTACTGAACCACAGCCGTGAAAGTGAGCCTCCAGCTCCTCCGCCGTGGCTCCATAATCCACCTGATGAAAGACGATATGAAAACGCATTCAAAAACGTCACAGGGAGACAACATGTTTAATTCAAACCGCATAACATAACCTTGGTGTTTGAAGTGTATACACATTTGTAAAGTGTCTGTTTTGCAAACACAATCACTGTTGATGGGTTTCATAGGTCACAATGTATCTACAGCAGTGTTCACAAATGTCAGGGAGAAAAGGGCAGCAGACAGGGAGGCCAGAGAAAAAACAGTAACAAAGTAGCAGGCGTAGAAGATGACGGCACAGGAACCATCCTAATACCATCGGCTAAACTCACAGCTGTTTAAACTGTAGGGAGCTACAGTTTAAACATGGAAGTATTTACAAGGTTTTTGTTTTAAAAGTGAAAGCAAAACAAAACAGTTGCTTGTCTACCTAGTAAAGATTAACTCAAAAAATGACAAACTGGAACTGTAAGGAAATTGGCTTTTAGTGACAGTACAAGGATTTAGCTTTGGGACATCACCTTGAACTACAAATGAGAAACATGGTAGACGCAGAGCAAGACAACAGACTTACATTGCCAACATAAATAGATCTGCCATCTGCCTCCATCTTCTCCTCAATGGACATGATGACAGGACCAACTGTAAAAAAAAGGATAGGATAATAAGACTATTGTGATAGACAGGGTCCATAAGATGCAGCTCTGGAAGCTAAATTAGCAGGTTTGACTCAAGATGTACCATCAGTTCTGATCACACTTTCATAAATCTCAGAAAAACATCCATATGTGGGGAAAGGATTTAAAAACCAGGCACTTTAATCTATTCTAGCACAGACAAGACTGGGTGAGCTTTTTAAAAAAAGCCAAAAAAGTGCATTTAAAATCAAATTCTAACTGACCAATGATCACATCTTTGCAGCAGCATTTAGTCCAGTAAATACGGTACAAACACATTCCCTGCCTTTAAAGGTTTCACACCATGCGATAGTGAAAGTGTACGAGTGCTGCTGGTGAAATAATACAATTTCAACACTCATTATTTCTCATACAGTTTTTTCAATAAATGTGCAGCTAAGCAGTTAAATGTGTGTAAGACATGATTTCTGCAGCTTCTAAGGCTGATTAAAAGTAATAAGTGCCCGACTGGCAGCACCTTTAGCCATAATGCTGCAAGTACAAAAAAAAAAAAAAAAAACACAATGTTCTGATTATCCTGATGTTGTTTGGGCCATCTGGGTGGACACGGCCACATTGTCATCCAGAAAATGTACACACGAGCAGAACTACTTACTTTTCTCCTACAAGATGTTCTGTAAAAAAGGTCAAGACCCCCTCGTATACGACATATGTGCTTTCAAAGTTTTAAACTTCCAAAAAGGTACAAGGTGATGATCTCAGGAATAGCAAAAAGAGTCTGCAGAAACCCATTTTAATCTTGTCTGCTCTTTGTCTTTTTCACCATGGTAGTAACCAGGCATGCACACATCTCTGTGGGGCAGCACCATAAATACATCACAAGGAGAACAACTCTGCAGTCTTTGTGGAGCTTTAAATACCAACAATTTAAGCTGATATTAATTACAGGAGGAATAAACTTAGAAGATTTTGCAAATCAGACTCCTTTCTCCTCCATTCGCTCAGACTGAGCTCTATTAGGCTGATAAATATGGACGATGCCTAATGGTTTATTGTTTATTTTTTTTACTTGTACTGTGCTTTTGATGAATGAATTTCTCTTTTGATTAATAAGGTTTCCAATTCTAAATGCAAGTCCAATAGTGCAAATCCTTTAATATTTCAGCAGGGAAAGGTGATGTGGATTTAATTTGATCATGATTTAAGGCATTCTGTGGTAATGATAGAGGTGATCATAAAAGGTAAAAAAAATGATTTACACATGTTGGCAATAGATAATTCACAGCATACAAATCAGAGCCCAACAAAGAAAGATTACTGTATTATTCAGCCTGTGTTGCTTCGCCAGCTGTATAGAATGGTGCTGCTGCTATAATCCAATGGCAAAGGTTTTACTTCCTCAACCCTCCATAATCCTGCTAATGATCCGGTTATTGAACTGAGGTGTGTTAAAGCAGACCTCAAGAACTGTAATGAACAATCTCAGAGCTAAAAAAAACAGCTATCAAAAACCTCAACAGGCTCCAAAGTCAATGGGTTAAATGTGTGAGTACTGCCAAATACCCTAAAGGTTCAACTTCAGTCTTAGTATGCAATATAATATATTAAACATAAGAAACTTGGAGACATTTTTGAAACCTCAAACTTTCCAAGACTGCATTTGATTCGAGTAGGGATTTCCGAAAACCGATGTAGCGCTCCCTAGCACCGCATTTGTTAATTATTTGCATATTTGCACCACTACTTCAAGACACAACTAACATTTCAGGGTATATTCACACTCCAAGTCCTGATGCTCAATTCTGCCTGTACTTTGTATGGTAGTTAAAGCTACTAGCTGAATGCGGCCACCATTAGACGGCAGTCTAAACCATTCAAGGCCCCAAATGGGACCCACACACACAGAAAGACACTGGTGGATGTCACACAGCAGCAGACCATTTACAGAAGTTGTAACAGATATCAGAGCCTCTGTATTATTATAATCTGTTGAACAATGGGACCAGACATAATCATGATCACATTATAAGACAAATAAAGGTAAGAAAAAAAAGAGAATAAATATTTCCTATGTGTTTTACTGGAGCAGAGACTGATGTGCTGGAGTCAGTATGAATGAGTAGAGCCTGGATGAAATAGAAATGACTGTTCAGACGCCAAAAACCACATGTGGAAGTGGTACAATTCAGATTTTTTAAGAGGTGAAAAGATCAGTTCCAACTGCCATTAAAATGTTGGATATGGATCAAATATGGGCCAAAATACAGCTTCAGCCTCCTTTCTTCTCTGCAACAAAAAATATAGAGATGGATCGGAGAAAAGATGAACGTACCTGGTGGGGGGCTGAGATTCATCTGTTTCTCCACCTCGTTCTGTAGCTCCTTCAGCTTTTCGGCCTCTTCCTCCATCTCTCGGACCCGAGCTTTAATTGCCTCCAGTTCCTTCAGAAATGGGCATAATCTAATAAGACTCTCATACAAAGAACTCTAAAAACAAACCAACTTATCTGAAAGTCTTTACGACAGTCTACAGCTGTTTTTGGCAGTCCTGCCACAACAAATTAAAGGATAGTTCCTGATTTTATAAAAAACACCAACATGGCAGCTTTGTTTGTTTCTTAACAACATTAGGAAAAATATATATACATAAACTATAAATTCATCTCCATGACTGCATCAATGCATACATATCCCCCAAACGTAATGTGATATCTATAAAACCTAAAAATACATCAATGTATACCCGTTGATTGAAATATTCTGTTTGATAAATGGGGAGAGGGGAGGTGGTTTTGACCTGCTGACCACCAAGTCAGAAAATGGCTCACAATACACAAAATTGATTTACATCGAAAAGGAGTCTACATGTTAGCCTTTGTAGCTTTAGCGCTACCTGCAATTCATTCCAATTGAAAAAACAAGCAACAGCTGTTTAACAATTTATCAATTATTCTCAGAAAAAAACAATAACTTCTGCAAACAGAAATAAATGTACAGTATGGCAACCCTGACAAATGTCCATATGGAACTGACATATTTTGCATCCCAACACTGAACCTTGTGGGACAAATCAGTAATTACATGATCAAACTACAAACTGTTTTCTTTTCGTCAAAATAACTGCTCATTTGTCAATTTTTCTTCATATAGTTCTTCATTTATACATTTTCAGATGAAATCCTCACACCATTAGCAGCGAATACTGACTTCACTGTGGCCTCACGTGTGAGCGGTCCCTCCTGTCTGACAGTGGTGCACTGCAGCACAGTGGGAGTAGCTCCAGCATCATTCAGAGCCACTGCCTCGACCTAAAAGATTCAACATTTGGTCCTGAAAACGACCTTAAATTTAGATCTTCCAATAACTGGGTAAATGGGAGGCACCGGAGCCAATATGAAGGTATAATATTGGTATATTTGTTATCCAGAATCTCGAACTGTGAACAAAATGAACCCTGTTCAAGGCAGGATGCATAACCCACAGTGTCAGGTTCAACTAGTTTTGTCGCAAATTAATAACAAAATCTTACACTCCCCTCCTTCGTCTCATTCCATATCCTTGCTCTAGCTAAAAAAAAAAGAAAAAAAAAAAAAAAAAAAAAGAAGGAAAAAAAGGGATTCAAACCCAGCCCCTTTAATACCGCAGCCCCCTTTTATTCTGCATTCCGAGCCACGATTTTTCTTTGCATAAAAAAAAAAAAACCCTCCAACACTCACCTGAGCATACAATCCACCTATTAGCTGGAAAACACGTATTGATGTAAAAACAGAGGACGCGCAGGTGCGGATCTAAATTAAAGTGTGCAGCTGGCGTTCAAATTGAACTCCCTGCGATGAATGTTACACAGTCGGCCAAAAAAGGCACAAAAAAATATGGTGATAGAGTATGTCGGCCATATCCAGATATGGCTTTATTATTCGCTTAAATCGATATGAACCCATGAAAATTGATATCAACGTGTGATATATTTAGGCCAAAAGCCAAACATGACGCGCAGTAGATTTATACAGTGACAACCGACAACGGTTGGCTGGTTCGCTGGTCATTTCGGGGTGCAGCATTTTATGCTAGCGTTAGCTTTCTACCGATGGGTCATTCGCGTGCGCGCGCGTACAGCAGCGCTTCAACTGCAGCAACAGCGAAGGAAAAAAAAAAAACATAAAATGTTAAAATTACCGTAAACCGGTCGCCTTCTTAAAGGAGATGGAGTCTAAAAACGGCAGCTAACGGCGGCGGCCTGTCCGGTGCTCGCCCCAGCAGTGTCCCGCATCTCCGTCCTGCATTTTTTTTAACCCCCCCCCCCATCCGGCTAGGGCTGCTCTCTCTAGCGCAGAGAAGCTGGCGTTGCTCTTGCGCCAAGATGGCCGCGGACACCACGCATGTCACCACCCAAAACTGCTGCACTGAAAGAACCACAATGGCGGTTAATACAGAAGTAGCATTATAGGACGGCATGTGACCCGTGATTTGTTGAGGAGGGGGGAGAGAATAACTATATTTTTGCATTTTAAATTTCATTCATCTCATTTTCCATGTTGTACTAACGCGTCGGAGTACAGGAGGCGGTTTTCACTCATGGAACAATACCCTTTACTCACCGGATCTTCAATTGCGGCCTCTCCCTCTTCTAATCCCGGTTCTTCGTCACCGACACCTGGGTCCTCCAGTTCGGGATGTCCGGGATCTGAATCTAGTAGAGATTCATCTGCTAGTCCGTTGCCGAACTCCGCCATCGCTCTTATCCGACACTACCGACGCGCCTCGTGGCTAAACCGACGTTGCAGGCCCCCACTCACACGCAAGGGGGTAGAGTGAGCAGGGCGGCGAAAAGAAAAAAACGGCGGAAAACGCCGCTCTGTAAAGTTAAAATGTGAAATAAAAAGCTAGCTTTCGCTCTAGCTAGAACTCGAACTGCGTACCACGATACTCAAGGTGTGCTGTTTGTTCCGCTATATTTAGGCAATGGCCAAAAACCTACGACACTAAACCGAGTTTTCTCACTTAAACATGTATATTTTAAAAAAGGCGAAGACGGTACACGAGCGCGGCGGCGTCTCTTCAGTTCAGAAATGGAAGTCAGGGGGCGGAGTCATTTACCACTGCGGGCGTAAATCTCTCAACTGTATTGGTCTAAAGAGAATTCTTAACCAACCTTTTTAGTATCTGCCGTGTGTCTATTGGACAATTGCTCGGGGCATTCCAGTTCGCGAATGGCGTCGTACACATTTGATTGGATTAGGCTTCTGTCAATCATACTGATATCCGTTATCAAATTAACTTGCAAAGCCAGCTGCTCTACAAATAAATTCCAATAGTTGTTGAGTGAGTCGTCTCAACTGCTTCAACCTCTTTGACCAAACTGAGCTAGGTCACTCTTGTAACTCGATTGGGAAGAAATTTTAATAGAATTTTTGGATCATATTCAATTCAAAAATACTTTATTTATTACAAAGGGCAGTTAAATGTTGTACTAACTCATGTTTCGCCTTCTCTTAACCAGTTGTAGGTGTTGGTAGCTGTAGGCAGGAAGGATCTTCTGAACCGGTTTGTCTTGCACAGGATCTGGAGAGGCCATATATACACATGAAAACAAGAAAAAACTGCTCATCCAAAAAGTTGACCTCTTATACATTTTAAGGTTTTTAGTTAAGAACATTTTGATAGCAAACAGTACTATTACAACATTTAAAAATGCACATTTAGATGTTAAATCATTTTAATATTTACCAACAACATAAAATTCCTTGCTACCTAAATATTTCATACATTTTGAGCAGCAAGGCTGCATGTAAGTGATAGTGTGCAGATCAAAAGTATGATATTTCAGATTAGATATAATCTAAGACTAAAGAAAACCCAGACAAAAAAAGTGCATAAATTATGCTTTATATGCATTTGCTGTCCCGACACTACAGAGCTATAGAATACCTCAAACAATGGCAGAGATGTAAACAACATTGTGAGTTTGTGAGGAGTGATTATTTTAGTCTGATAATGCATTTTAATTGGGGAGTGGAAAGAAAAATATACACGTTTTTAACACTTTTTTTTTACAAATACAAAAATAAAAGGTGTGGCACACAATTGTATTCAGTTCCCTATTAGCATTATGTAGCAATGAAAGGTGCAAATATTTTGTATTCGGTCTTTACCAGCTTTACACAACTAAAGCCATGAAACTTAAAATGTTTTTTTGCAGTGCTTCTATGTATAATATATAATAAATAATAATATAAAGAAAAAACCCTGGTTTATTTAGATCACTGCTAATGTCTTTCTAACTTGTCACTGGGTTAACACACACTGGAATGCCCCGGGTCACAAAAATAAACTGTTTTCATAAAAGTGCTCTCAGCATTGTTGATTGAACACCCCTATCAGTTGAATTCTATTCTATTCTATCAGACTTTATCCCAAGAAAGCCCTAACACTAAGACAATTTTGTTTTACAGTCAGCTGAAAATGTTCCTTGCAGATTCCCCAAATAATTATATAAACATCAAAAATAAGTCTTTGCAATTTTTTAAAGGAATTATGGCAACATTTCTGATATTTTTTCCTGCATGTTTTAAAAATATTCAGGTATTTAAACAGATTTTTTTAAGTAAATTCTGGGGGGAAACTATTTAGACTAATGCAGCTGCATATATTTTTATGTTGTAATTGTTCGTAAAGACTAAAAATAAATTGTCTCACACCTGACCTCTATGCCATCTTTACACTCTAGGGTTATTCATCATCAGCTGCTTGCTATAAATAATACAGACCTTAATGACATACCTGCTGTATTAACTATAGTAAAACTATAATGCAAGATCATTTTAGGATTACGAAAATAAAAGTTTACAGTAAAATAAACTACATTTTTGACCTCAAATCCATTATAATTACACAATTTGTTTTTTAACCAATACAATTTACACACATTAGGAAGACTGGTGCGGATATGATGAAGTGCTGATGAAAGACCACGTGTCTTCATTTTTTAATTTTCGTGAAATTACACCCCTGGGCCAGTAGGTGGCAGATTATGGAGCGATCACTATTGTAGAGCCAAATGAAAGCATCCAAAACAAACAGAGCACAGTAGTGACCCACAAGGCAGGAAGAGTTTGAAGCTCTGTAGAGTTATCTATACCTAAAGGGAAATACAAAAGTGGTTCTAAACTTATAGAAAAACCTTTCATAGAAAGTTATGCAGTAAGTGATTCATCTTAATCACAATCTAGTCCTTAAATCTGTGCAAATATACTCAGAATTGATTGTTTTCCTCAACATAAACATTTATATTACTTGCCTTAAAAAATGTAATTCCACTGTGAGGAAATCTTTCACTCACATCTTCAGAGTAACCTATACAACCTGTGAGATCTTATACACATGTGCACACATCACTAATAAATGTTTCAAAACAGCATTTATGGAGGTAAACAAGTTTTGCACAGATTGTCATCGTTCCACAAGTTGAATGAAAATTAGACCAGCCTCCTCTGCTTTGTTGTTCAACTGGTTTTATTTGTTTTTCTGTATAACAAAGAAAGCATAATGGAGACCAAACACAAAGGCAGGTACAAGTGAAGAGGTAAATTAAGCTTAATTATAAATCTAACAATTAACAACACTGCCACTATTATTGTTCAATATTCATAGGAATACCATACTCCTTCTGAGCAGAGCAGTGGCATTTAAAACCATTATGAATCAAGAAGAATCAAAAAACAGTGATGAGGAGTAATAAATTGAATAAGTAGTAGTACAGTTATAACAATAGTGATAATCAAAAGTGACCATGAAACAGAAGGGAATATAAAGCAGATCTCCATAAAAACGTTATCTAGTTTGGACAGTGCAACACCGTGTGTGTGTGTGTGTGTAATCCCAGTCTTGAGGTTCAAGCACCCTAGTCCTTGCCTTACACACAAGATAGAGTTTCCAACAGAAGTACAAATTATTACTCTTGGTTCAAAAGGACACTGATCCCATCTTTGTTTCGCCACTAAACGTCGCAGCGATGGCCGCGTTCATCCCAGATCGCTGTAGCTTGTGCAAAAATGGTGGACTAGTGCAAGTGTCAAGTCTGGGATCTTTTTTTTTTTTTTTTTTGTCTTTTTCCTCTCCTTACAGTTTGCATTAGGACCTCTCCTGCTCTCTGTCGACCTAAAGATTGCTTTTTGGTTTCTGAATGACAGAAAGCAAAGTGAGGATTACTTTGGAATATCAGTTAATTTTTTTTTAATATATTTCTTTACAAAAGATCATGTTTTAGTTTTGCATTTTGTTAAAACTATTAATAGTAACATTAATATACAGCTTAAACCGAAGGAAAACATCTTTAGTTTGTGTCCTTCAACACAGCACCATCTTATTTAGCTCTCAGTGAACACATTTTCTGTTTCCTAATTCACTTTCTTAGATCCGAGTACCCATCAGCCACCAGATGATACTAATAATACCCCAGTGTCTCCCTTGGCGTGGTTTCAAGAGTTTAACATCCCGTCTAACAGTACATACATGACCAGAATCATTTACTGCTTTGAAACCCAACGAAAAAGGAGGGATGGGGGGGGGGACATGCCTGCTTTCTCAATCTGACTGGATTGGCTTTTGACCTAGATAAAAACATTTACCAGTTGTAATTGCTTCCCGTCGTTTTACAAACACACAAGTGAATAAAATGAGTACAAAAAAAAGCAACTCTTACAGTATTTAAAAAAAAAATAAAATAGTTGGGAAATCAGTTCAAGTCTTGGTGCCAAATAGAGATGAAATCAATTTACAAAGACCTCCTTCTGGGATTTCCTTTTAAGGCTGCTATGTTTCTAACACACTAAGAGGAGGTGTCAAATATTTAGATTTCCCAAGCAATTCTGAGGAGCCACATACGGAAAAAAAATGAGACACTCGTACGTAGGGGAGGATGACAAATTCATAGAAACAAGAGAATTTCATGAGAAAAACAAAACAAAAAGAAAAAAAAATTAAATAAATTATAGTTCTTGGCCAAGAAAACGCTGACCCAGATTTACAGGCAGGCTTTCTACACGGGTCGAACATCGATGACGACATTCAGAGAAGGCTCCCTGGGAATGGGTGTAAAACTTTTAGGGGGGGGGGGGGGGTAAAAATGTTACAATAAAAAGGTTTTCATTGATATATCCAAATCATGTTTAATTTTTATATTAGGCTCGCACCTAAAGCACGTTACAGTTGATTAGCCCCAAAAGAAAAAAAAATCTATTTAATGTGATTTATATTAAGGCATCCAACATGCATCAATTTATCTTTCCATAAAAAGACACCTGCATCAGAATGCTTTAAAAACATCTCAATGTTAAATGTCAAAGTGCAGTATGCCACAGATTCTACTTTCTTAAAACCCTTTTTTAGCTCAGTCTTTTTATTGTTTTTATTTTTAAGATTGTCATGAAACTATGAAGATGTAATTACAGACAACTTTGCAGCCCTACTCTTTCCATAGTACCTCTGTTATAATATCCCAAATGAAAGAGAAACCACTCGTGGAGCAACAATAAGCTGGTTATTACCAGGCTGTCCTCCTCTCCCAACAGCTCAGTCCAGTCTTATATCAGAGGAAGCTTTTGCTCAAGAAGAAGTGTAACTCGACAGAACAAAAAGAAACAAAAAAAGGAAAACAGGCAGTTATTTGTGTGTTTCGCGTTCGTATCCCTCCCATAAAAACAAAACAAAACAAAGTGTTTTGGGGGCTCTCTGTGGCCGCTGCCAAAAAGCAGGAACACTTGCCTCAGTCTGTAGGACAGAAGAGCTCAAGCATTGCGATTTGAGTGCTTTTACAAATTATAGGAAGTTAGTCAATACACAAGATGGTTGGGGGTCAAAAATTGTTGCGGTGAAGTGTGATCAGGTGGAGGAGAACTTTGTAGGGTCATCATCACGCTCATCAGAAATCAGCTGATAAAAGTGACAAGCAGCATGGGTAGAGTCTGCTCATGATATCAGGCCAAGTGACGGTCGAGCATAGAGTAGCGGGGGGGAAAGGGGGGGGGGGGGGGTTGTAGCGAAAGATTACCTTTAGAGGATTAGTGCTCAAATGTGTAATAAAATCTGAGGAGCCCAAACGGGTCCAACAATTGTCAATGTGCAGACCATTCCTGATCTGAGTCTTTAACTGTTGCTGGTGGCTGAGGAGGGGGGCAGCTCGATGACGATCTCCCCCTCGGCGGCGCCGGCTCCTGGGCTGGTCATGGCAGCAGACAGAGAAACCTGCGAGCTGTTCTTGTTGACCAGAGCTGCCGGCTGGCCAAAGTTAGTGGTTCTCAAAGTGGCAAGGTGGCGTGGTGAGAAGACGTGGGCTCTGGCAGCAGCCCGCGACTCGAAGGACACGTTGCAGGCGTCGCAGTGGCCCGTCAGGGTCTCCTTTGGAGCCGGCTGGCCCGGAACCGGAGACGCTGTGGGTTCGGTGACGGTGAGCTGAACAGGCTTGGGTAGGATGGGCCGGTTGGCTTTCAGGGCGCTGTAGTGAAGATAGCTCCCAGAGCTGGTGTCCACCTTCCCATCAGACAGGGGGTACTAGGAACAGTAAACAGAGACAGTCCGTCATCTCAGATCATCATTTTTATCTCAAATGGAAAATAGGCATCATCCACAGGTTTTAAACTACTTTAACATCCAGACTGGTTTAAATGTATCACCAGTGATCTCTAACTAAGCCAAACCCACCATAAAATAATAAGGCAGGCAAACATTAAGCTGAAACCGCCAAATGTATGGAAAAAAAAAATTAAATGGTGGCGTAACAGCTTTGTTTAGGAAGGAAAAATAGAAATAAATAATCCAAATTAATTGGAAAGTGTATGATATGAACATTTAACTGTCCCTCTTAGTGGGACGTACTAAGATAAAACCACCAACAATCTGTTTCATTTAGCTGCTTAAATGAATTAGGTTAATTTCACACCCACCCAACCTGTAGATTCATTAGATCAGTGAAACAGAACCTGTCTAACCACAGGAAGTAGGCCAAAACACGTTACGTTACATCCAACAGTCTGGATGAGATCATAAGGCCATTTGTAAAGCTTCAGGCCTGCAGCAGACCACAGTTACAACCATTACCCACAAATCAAGCTCTCATGGTGCAGTGGTAAACATTCCCTGTTAACGACTCAGTTAAGTAAGAGACTGTTACTGGGCAAAACCACAGATTATAAAGAAGAACACGCTGAGAGCCAAATGTGGCCGAGCTGATAGGCTGGTGATAGAAAGGCTCTACCTAACCTGATGGAACCACGCTCTCTGCTCATCCTGATTGTTCATCATCCCACTAACAAGCCCATCTCTGATGAAGCCGCTTCTCTTTTTAGAGTGAGGTAAACCTTCTTGAAGTGCTGTGACCTTTAATGGTGTTTATGGTCAAAATGCAGCTGAATGAAAAGAATTCAGTGAAGAACAGCGGACCAGATTCCCTCCTTACTGATGCAACAATCAGTCACTGTTATCACAGACACTTGATGGTAGCTGCTGACACCCCCCCCATTGGCTAGCTATATATGATTAGCTTTTCTTCACAGTGATAAATGAAATTAAAAAAACTTGAAATAAATGAATCCTTGTCTAATAAAATAAAGGTAATCCAGATTAAAGTCTAAATGTGACAAAATTGGAAAACAAGAAATTTGTAAATACGGTAAAACTTGCCTTCTGACCTTTGTTTAGTAAATCTTTAAATATTAGGATAAAATTAAAATATTATTATGCTATAAAGCAACGACCCAGCACAAAGGTTTATTTGACAGCGTACCATTTTCTCCTGCTGTAGCCTCCAGCGCTTCTCCTTGGCTCTGGTATTCTGAAACCAGATCTGCACCACCTTGAGCGGCAGGTTGAGCTCTGTGCCGATGGCCTCGCACTCCATGGCGTTGGGGTGGGCGCAGGTTTCGTAACACGACTGCAAGATGGACAGCTGCAGGCAGGACAGGTGGGTGCGCGGCCTGCGGCTGGCCGAATGCGACAGGATCATGCTTTCTGACGGGCTGGACTTGGCGAGGATGGGGGTCGACGGGCTGGCCGCTTTGGCGGAGCCGGATGTGTTGGGGCTGACCGGTGCGATGCTGGGGGTGGGGGGAGGGGGGATGGTGCGGGGCGGCGTGTGTGTGGGAAGTGCCAGTTGTTCTCTTGATAGAGTGTTGATCTTAATGGGGACTTTGGGGGTCCAGTAGTTGAGACCGTTCTGTTTTTGTGGCACTAGCGTGGAGGTCGGCGGCCGGTTGTTGATGGGAGTGGTGGCCAGCTTCGGCACCATGCGGTTGGCCATCCCTGGTCTGATCGCCGTTTCATTTTCCTCCTCCTTTTCCTCGTCAGTTTTCTCCTCTTCGCTCTCCTCTTCTTGCTGTTTCTGGGCAGGCCGTGGGGCGATGGGAACCGGGTCCTTGGGTGGGGCTAAGAGGACGGGGGTGGGGCCTTTGGGTGAGACTTTCACTATACCGACGTTGCTGCTGGCTTCCAGCTTGATCTTTGGCACTGCAGTAATGCTGCTGCTCACAGGGGAGCCTGTGGTGAGGGAAGCTACATCCTTGGGCTTGATGGGAACGGGGATCACTTTCTTCACTAAAGTTGCCTTTGCCAGCTCCTTCTCCGGCTCTTTCTCTGTTTTTATCAGAGTTCGCACAATTGGAGTAGCTGTGATGCCCCCAGTGTTATTTGTAGCAGCCTTGTTCGAAAATATAGGTTTGGAGAGAGGCCATGTGAACTTGATTAGAGGCTTTCCAACAGCAGCCAGGGTGCCATCGCTGATGAACCGGACCTCACCTTTTCTCTCCCTGGCTCTCATGTTCTGGAACCAGATCTGAACAACCTTCTTTGGAAGATGGACCCACTCTGAAATCTGTTCAAACTCGTGCTTCCCAGGGTTTGGGTCTTTGAAGTAGCAGCCGTATAATATGTCGAGCTGTTCGGCTTGAATGATGGTCCTCGAGCGCCGCATGTCCCGGTACCTTTTTCCTTTGGACTTCCTTTCCTGTAGCTCCGTCTCCTTCTCTCTCTCTGCCTTCATTTTGTCGTCTCCTCTCATGTAGAGGTTAGACTTTGACAAGTTGCTGCAGTTCACCAGGTTTATGGGGCTGTTGGACGGTGGCATAGCGGTACCGGGTTCTGGTTTGACCTGGACCACCACCAGGCCTTTGGACGTGGGCCGGAGGCCAAGCCCGTCCAGCAGCTGTCCTTTCTGCACAGATAATTTATCGGCAGGAGACGAGGAGGAAGAAGTTGCGTATTTGGAGTTGTTTTTCCCCATGCTGAGATCCAGCGCTGACTCGCAGTCGTCCCCGTTGGACAGGTAGTGAGACGTTTGGTTGGAGAGAGTCTGAGAGAGTAGAGAGCCAGGGAAGCGGCTGATGGTTTGAGGGTTAGGAAAGAGTGAGATTTTGTTTCCATCACTTGCCATCGAGGGAGAGAGAGAGAGAACATAAGGGCTTAGGAGCTGTGTAGAAAAAGGAGCAATGGACAGAGGGAGTGCGTGCAGAGCACCGCGAGGAATCTCAGAGTGGTCGATTCCTGCGGACTGTGAACTGGGTGGATCTCCTTGAGCCTCTAACTCAAGATCCACATCTGGGTCCTGCCTGTCCTTCTTCGCCTCCACCTCGTCCCGCTCAAAATCCCCTTTGCGCTTTTTCTTCTTCGCTCTCTGAGCTCCTCCCCCCTCATCGTCTTCATACTCGTCCTCTGCGTCAGAGAGAAAGACGGTGGTAGAGCGCAGCACCTTCCCTCCGGCTGTGCCCTTGTCGCCGTGCATCTCTCGGTGTGCTTCGTCTTTGGTGGGGCTCTCAGGACCTTCCCGCAGCGATTCGTTCTGGCTCTCCTCATCAGAAACAATGACTGAAGTGTACACTTCTGCCTCCGAGTCGGACGTCAGACCGGACTCCCCGCGGCCCTCCTTCCCCGCGTCCCTCCTCCTGTGTTTCCCTCTGGTGCCGGACAAATCCATGACCTGACTGCTTGAAGCCTCAGTGTCATCATCACCCTCAGCGATTATCAGGGAGTTTTCCTCATCATCATAGTCATTATCAGACCCTTGACTGTGCCTCGCGAACCCATCCACCTGTTTCAGCTCTGCACGCCGTCTCTGCTTTGTATGGCGGGCGTGGCTCAACCACCTCCGAACCTCCCCCTCAGAAAGCCCCACCTCTCTACCTAGTGCTTCACAGTCCTCGCGGGGAGGACTTGCAGCATCTGCCTCAGTACGGGACTCAAAGAACGCCCAGAGGACCTCAGACTGGAACTCTGACAGTACAGGAAGGTCCAGATGATTGGTTTCTACAGCGTTACAATGAAGACCAGGTTTGCTGGTTAAGGCGTTACAGTCCGGGCTGGACTTTGACGAGCCACAGGGGGTAGCCCCAGACTGACACTTTTGAGGGGTTGAATCGGGGCTAAGTGTAAGGTTTAAGTTTACAGGACTGAGGCTGGAGTTGCTGGCCACAGACGCTGAAGGCGACAAATTATTGCGGAGGTTCTTGACTGAGCCTGCCGAGGAATGATTTAGGCATGCTTCTTCATCACCTTTCAAACCAGACTGATATGTAGAGCAGTTTCTATCTGTTGTGCTATCCTGATGTTCTTTTACCCCGTCCTCTGCGTTACCCTTCTCATGGCCTTCTTCATCTGCATGCTCTGCAGATCCCTCAACATTTCCTTCTTCGGGTCCCTTCACATTCTCCAAAGTACCGTTGTCTTCGTTCTTGGTCTGATCTGAGCACGTCTTGTCGCTGCTCTGCCTCTCTTGCCCTTGCTCTTCCTGAGAGGGCTGCATGTGAGCAGGGACAAGTGGCGAGGGCCACTGGTTCTGCAAGCTGTTCAGTCTTTGGGTTAGGAGGGCTTGCTGGGCTGGGCTGAGGCCTACGAATGGGACGCACTGGGTAAGGAGCTGACCTTGCTGGTTCTCTTGATGCTGCTGAGTTTGGGCTTGAAGCCCGTTTAAAATGAGAGGCATGACCATGTGAGGCTGAGGCAAGAGCTGAGGAGCAGCGGCACCAGGAGCCGCACCCGCTGCGAACAGGGACGGGAGGATGGAATGGGACAGCGGGCTGGGAGTAGATGTGAGCAGGGTGAGAAAGGCAGAAACCGCCTGAGCCGAGGCCACCGGGGAGGTAAGGAGGGAGGGCGCCACTTGTGGACCTGTAATCTGTTCTCCATCTTTTGCGCCACCCACCATCACTGTCCCAGGTGCAGCGCAGTTAGTGGAGGTTCCCAGAGAGGTCCCTCTACTCTCAGAGGCTGAGACTGCAGGGTTTGAAGCGCTGGTGCTGCTGCCTCTCAAACCAGCAGCGGTTACTGCTCCATTTGAAACCATGCCAGCATTTCTACTCCGAGTCTGGTGCAGAACAGATTTCATATGGCTCTCAAGGGTGATTGCGTGATTGTAGGAGACTCGACACACGGCACACTGGTAGGGCTTGTTGGAGATATAGGGCCGAGGCAGACTTGCAGCTGAGGGAGACTGGGCACAGGTTTCGGTGCCTGTCGTCATCCTCTGGATGTGGGATGCAGATGTATAATGAACGCTCAAAGCAGTCCTGTTGGGGAAACTTTCCAAGCAGGCGTTGCATTTAAACGACCTGCCGCTTTTTTCAGCTGGCACGCCGTTTTTACACACTGACTTTTCACTGGTGCCTGGTGATTCTGAGTTTTCAGTTGCACTTTGTAGTTTGGCTTCAGGGAGTAAGTTTCCCTCCTCGGCTTCACCCGCCTCCTGTTCCATCACTCGTTCTTCCTCCATCTCTTTGTCTCCAAGTGTCTGGCTAACCTCTGAACACTCTGAAGGTTGGCAGGGATCTGAATGGGTCTCTGCAGTGGACATCAGTTGTGAAAATTCAGCATCTGGAAAAAAAATTATAAATAACCGTCAACTTTTTTTTTTTTTTTTGGATATAAAGTTTTTAAATCATCATCTAAAAAAAAATCTATCTTAGAAAAATCTTTTAAACTTCAGGAAATAAAAAAAAATGGGGTGGGACATTAAAACCAATGACAACCTTAACTAATGGCAAATTATTAATGAAATTGACAAAATGAAAAGAAACAAACAACATGAAGGAGAAAAAAAAACTAATTTCCATCATGCTTAAAATAAGAGTAAATAAATGAGAAATAGAGTCACTGATTTCCATCAATCTAGAAGTGGTTACTAAGCTGTTTTCCAGGTTTTAGAGTTTCAACAAAGGACATTAATCCACAAGTGGATGAACAAGGAACAGCAGGGAATATTCCCAGCAGAGGCCATTCCACCTGTATTACTTCAACAGTGTAAATACAAGTGATATGGAAAGTGATAAAAAAGGTCAGAACAGCATCCAAGTTCTATAGGCCTCATTTTACTTAAGGTCAGGTGATTCAATAATAAGAGAGAGATTGTGGAAAAAAAGAAAAAGGGCATCCAAATCCTATAAACTGTTGTCTCACTCTTAAGTAAAAAACAAAATAAATATCTTTATAATCCTAAATGTCTTGACAAAATATTGTGGTGGCCAGTAAGGCAAAAGTGGAGACTTTTCTGGAGGTGCGTTTCCTGTTTACTGATGTGAAAACTAAAAACATTGAAGTAAAATAACTTGACACAAACATTATGGGGGTAATATAAAACAGAGGGATTAGGGTTAGAAAGTCATCTTGAGTTAAAGTGAAGAACGGAAAGTTCCGGAGTGGTCTAGTCAAAGTATCGATTTAAATCTGACCCATTTGTGATGGGATGATATAATTCCTCAGCTTAAACAGACCCTGAAGGGACAACATAAACAATTATTACATATAGGAGACAGTTTTTCCACATAGGGTCAGGTTGGTTTACATAGGTTGTCTTTAATTTATTACAGAAGATTATTTGAAAATTCTTTTTTATTCTCAGGTTGTCTTTGATTCAAATCCAAACCTGAAATATTTAACTAGAAAAAAAAAAAAAAGGAAAAGAAAGGCAGCAGCAGAAATCTGTGGGTGGGCAAAATACTTTTCCACAGCACTACAGACGCATAATTATTAGCTTGGAATGCATCCAGTTAGTTTTATGCGAACATGTATTTGTTTATTTTAATCATCCAGCTAATTGGTAACAATGACAACATTTACCTGTGGGCTGTGGAACACCTTTGTACTCTTCTCCTCCGCTGGCAGCCTGTTTTAAAACAGCCTGGAAACACAGAAGGAGTCATTCAGATGTATTCTGGTCGCAGACTTGAATGTGCAACAGCTCCTGCCAGATGAGCCGAATGTCATTATGTAGCACATTTGGGCGTGACTCAAGCAAGTGTGGTTATATTACACATAGCAAGCCTGGCTAGTCTTTAATTTGCAAATTACCCTGAGAGCATGAGCTGTCTTTAATAGAAGCAACAATACTAACTCACTCCGTCTTCCAACGCTGTGCTACAAGTGTTGCTCTTAAAAGGTTTCAGCTCAATGAGGTGCCACATTTTCCCAGTATGGCGTTCAGACACTTTCAACCTGGAAACTTGGTCCATTGCTGCGTTATAAACATTCTGAACACATCTCAACCCGCCAGTCCTATCAGTACTTTTAGAGATTTTGCATTAAATAACTTATTCCTCTTTACAATTGTATCTAAAGAGTAAGTTTAAAAAGCTTAAATCACAGTTCTAGGACATAGCCAAAAAAATAGTTTAAGAAATACCAATCCTGTCAATGGAATAAAGAGCTTCTACATATATTACTGGGAAAATATTGATGTTAAACAAGGACAGATTAAGCCGTTATTTTCTTTTTTTTAATGTCTAAAAAGGGTAAAAACATTGAATCCTAATAACTATGCAAATAAAACCTGCTAAACGTGTAATTTTCTTAAATTCTTCCCTATTTGCTAAAGCCAATCTTTCAGATATAAATTCATTTCCTCTTTGCCCATCTTTTAGCTACAAAGTTTAAAGTAAACCCTAAACATTATTAAAATATTTAAAAACTCCTGGCACGGCGTTGGTGTAGTGCTCAAACGTGCGACCATGTATGGAGGCCAGTCGACCTTTGCCGCATGTCTTCCTCTCTCTCTCTACACCCCTTTCCTGTCTGCCTACTTTCAAAAATAACACAAAATAAAAGCCACTAAAGCCTAAAGAAAAAAAAAGCAACAACAACAAAAAACAAAAAAAACAAAACATGAAGATAGATATCACCTCCTCACACCAGCATATCTAACATCTTGAATAAGCCGTTTGCTGGAATATGACTTTCTTCCCCAAATATGGCAGGGCGCATCATGACTTTACTTTAGTGTCATTTTTCCAAACATTTTGCCAGAGGTCTCATGGTTTAAATGTCTGTCATAGTCCGTCAGTGAGAGGAGGCTCCTAAATCCTCTGAACCTCTAATTCTGCTGGTTCAGTCTTTCCCCCCCGATTGCATCGTCATGAACTTTAACATGTTAACTGAGGCCTGAAGAGATGGGAGGGGGGGGATTTCCATTGCACAGCCTGAATTTGGGTGAAACTGCAGAAAGGTTCAATCCTGAGAAGATTAGCAACAGTTTAACATTTAGTGTCACTTGTGAATAATCTGTTGCTGCTGATTTAAGATGTTTCAGTTGTTTAGGAACGATCTAAAACCTTTGTCTAAATAACTGTCTGCAACATCGCCTACCTTATTCAATGCTGGTGTCTTTCCATCTTAATTGATCATTTTACTGATTAATTGAGTTTCAGTTTATCCATTTTTTCTATTTAATCACATTTTTAGGAAATCAGAACTTTTTTTTTCTCTCCATTGAAGTCAGATTGACATCAGCTCATCACTGTTTGTCGCTATATGCGTACTAATAATGGATACACGAGCTCACTGTGCAAAGCCGCCAGCTGCAAACATTTAGCTTGATTGTTTTACAAGCATTTTTCACAGCTTGATTTCTGTTAAACTTTAAACGAAGCCCACCTCCTTAAGAAGATGACTGAAATAAACAAAAGCAGTGAACATCATTTGCCACTGTTTATGTAAAAAGGAAAATGATCATAATTTTGGCAGAAAAAAAAAAGAAGTAGAAATCTGAGGTTAGATTTCCAAGCCATATTGCTACGCTGTATAGCTTGGCATTGTGTAAACGGACAGCTGCACTTTTATTGACACGCTGATGATAAGTTGATTAAGTGCTTTAATTAGCTGAAACCAGACTTGCATTTTGTTTTTTCCTCAAACTGTTTCCACTTTGGTTTTGTTTTAATAACCAAGGATCATGCTTAATTTGTAGCGTGTCCGTTTTTGTTATTGTTTTTTTTCAAACATTGGACATCAGGGTTTAAATCATTTTGAACCTGACTGAGACCCAAACCTTTTAGGCTTTAGTCGAATAACGAAACGCTGAAAACCAACTTTGATAATGAAATATAAAAGTAAAAACAAAGTAATTAGGAATAAGACATCAATGAAGTCAGGTGTGATGTAAGATGATGGGAACGGACACATACCAAACTTACAATGTCCAGCAGTCTGTCCACACACGATGGAAGTACGCTGTGTTGCTCAGTGAGATGTAGAGACAAGGAAGATCGGTCAGACTGCCCTTGCTGGCACAGGGGGCACATCCACTTTGCAACTCCATTCCTTTCACTGCACGCCGCCTCTACAGACTCCTCCTGGAAGATACAAACCAATGTCAGTGAATCATGCTCCTATCAAAAGCTTAGTGCAGGGTGTTAATGGTGAATAACGGACTGATGTAAACCCTGACTCCAAAGAGGCATTGTGTTCTGTTAAAAAAATGTATTTACCATAAAGTATTTGCACAGCTAAACCAATAGCAAAGTTTTTAAAAATCTGCCACTTTAAACCTTATAGCATGCTCAGCTGTTTTAATAATTGAAATAACCGTTAAGTACAGAGACTCTAAAAACACAATTAGCAGACAGAACCACCCATTAAACAAACTTTCTATACTTTTTTTTTTATTTATGTTTCTGAAATGTACAAAGAGTACATCTTTTCAAATTAATAAAAAAGTTATTGCTAAGCAGTTACTAAAAATCAATAGTATTCTTGAAGTTTCTCTACAAAATGTCAAACGTCAAAAACATCTGATATCTTCCACAAAAGCGCTTAAAACGTGTTATTAAATTTGTTGCTTATTCTATACATTTGCTTTGCTCTATGTATGCATCTAACATTACAAAGATGTTACAATAAACATATTACTTTGGTAAATTTGAGGCACGTGCTCCAATCACCTAATTGGTTATTTGGCCCCTAGCTGCTCCGCTCCTTCAGAAACTACTTATTTGCTGCCCTTTTGTAGTTTGGAATACCTCCAATAACAAAACCCCCAGATATCATTTGTTATTCATTTTATGTCGTTACTGTTAACAACACAGCTGGAAGCGAATCAGAACAATTAACATAGTTGTTTTTGTTTTTTTATTTAATCAAAAGCTGTTAATATTTACAGTATGTATGCAAAAGAAAAAAAAAGATTAAGTTTAAGTCCTAAGGACAAACATCCCAATGGATTTCAGCTTTTTAAAGCACTTCAACTAAATTTCCCAGCAATCACACCTGCAGTTCAAATCATCTGGTTACACTTTTATATTTTGTTAAAATCATTTGACGTAAAAAGCATTGCACTTTGCTTACTTTCTTAACTAATTTTAACAATAAGCTAGCATTTATTAAATTATTTATGAAGATACATTTTGTTTTTCTATTTTACATATAATCAATAATGTATTTTCAGTTTAAGATTTACGTGTAGAATAAGGCAGTATTTCTAGTTAAAGTAATCATACCCGCTGAATCTGATCCGAGTTTCCCCATAACCTGTTTAAATGTCACATTGTAATGCAAGAATCCGTTTATATAACCAGCTTCCCATAATGGAGAACTAATGTTTTATTCCTCTTTTAATATAAACTCAATTCAGACTTATTTAACATATAATCAAACCTCTACTGCAGAAAAAGGAGAACAGCAAAAAAATAAAAAAAAAATGCAAATGAAGCCATGCAGCACTACTTCTGACAGACACGACAAAAACACTGGGCCGTTTATTTTGAGATCACATTGCCTCCCCTCAATAACATGCATTTTAATTCAGCTATAAATGATACCCAATAGTCTGCATTTCTACAAAAAAAACATCCGTGCATTTTTACTGATGTTTAACAACAAATGCAGTCAAAATCCGCATCCCTAAAACCAAGAGGAAAATAAATACCAACACAGCTACCACCTCACTTCCTCACTCCTGCCAATTAGCAAGCTAGCGGGGATATGTGATCGGATACTATTTCGATGAGCCTACCTGAGCATTGTTCATATCATATTTATTACCGCATGACACAAGTGACCAACAACACCACAAGCTAACAGATTCTAAGCCTCTTTGCCTTAAGGAGGCTAATTAATGAGCAGTCTAATTAGCTATGCCGACCGAATCAATTAGCTAGCATGCTAGGCTGTGAAGGCGCCCCCCCCCCGCGACGTCGCATTACATTGCTGTTTGGAAATGCTCGTTAGCTGATAGTTTACCGAAAATAATCCTGCGGCGACCGACACACTTCTTTAAAAAAAAAAAAAACTGCGAAAAAAAAAGATGGGGGTGTGTGTGGGGGGGGTAGCGTCAGCATAATCTCCGCTCGGCTCTCTGCTTGGGCTGGGCCGTCGTTAAATTAATAAACAAAAGAGTCGGGAGCTGTTAACAGCCGTGTCACTTCGCTAGCTAGCCTGTTAGCAAGCGGTGATAATTAACCGTTGCTCAAACTGCCTGCAACTGGGTTGCCCTCCACTCCCTGCAAACAAAACTGTCCGGAGCCAGGTGGGGAGCTCGAAAACAGAGTTCAGCCATGACATAAAAACACACTAAACACCCTTCACTAAACTTCAGATCAGAATACAAAAAAAAAAAAAAAAACAACCTCGGCCTCTAGTTATTTCCTTCCCCCTCTGATTATGGGCTGCCAATCGGGCATCTAGGGTTGCACCACCCGCCGGCTGCTGCTCAGCAGCGTAAATGGAGGCCTAGCCGGACTAAAGCCATTTAATTAATGAACGTGGGCTCCGCTTACAGATGTGTTGGGCTCGCACCCCCTCCTCCTCCTTCGCTGCCTAGTTAGACCCCCTATTTGACTGCGTCCTAGCGCTCGGATCCACACCTTAAAACACTTTCGGTGCAACACATGGGTATTTTCCAACTCTTGTTTAAACAGCTCCCAAACACGTAATTGGCGATAGAATTAAACGATCCACACACTTTAAAAAAAAAGGGAAAAAAAACGTTACTTGAAAACGGAGTACGTCCGTCGCGTTCGCTTCGACGATGGGGGGTGGTGCAGGGAGAGCAGGCGAAAGAGAGACGGAGGGGGCTGAAAAAAAAAAAAGTTTGGGATTTAATGTAGGATTTCTATTATGGATCGGATTAGTGTCGGGGCACGATCCGTCTTTTTTACTCGCTCGCCTAACACTCGCAGGCCACTCTCCGAGCTCGAACGGGCGCAATTAAACGATCGCGAATCTCGTTTAATTAAGTTCGGAGCAATTAGCTAATGCGTTTTTACCTGCATGGTCGCCGCTCCTACACGCACACACGCTTCCTCTGTGGCTCCTCACAAGTGAAAAGTTTTCTTGCCTGTCTGCCCTCCCTCTCTCTCGCTCGCTCTCGCTGCTCTCTTCAGTTTCCCCCTCCCTTATTTGCCCTCTCTCCTTCCCCTCTTCCCTCTAGTAAACAGACCACAGCTCCCCCCAACGCTGATTGCTGACATTCAGGGGGTATGGAGGGCCGAAAGTGCCACGATATGGTCAATTAAAGTCATAAAAGACTCCAGTATTTCTCTATAGAAATGAAGAGAATAAATATTCAAACTGCTGAGTTGATGTTTATTTAAATGAGTTGATATTTATTTAAATTAATCCAAAATTAAATAAACAACAAAAATAATATTTTGTGTATTTATTTTACAAGTTGACCTGCTGCCTCCTCCATAAAAAGATAAATATCAATTTTTGATACATTATGAGGCTATGTTCATTTAAAAAATGATATTAACTAGGTATTATATGTTTATTTTAGTGTTAAAAAAGGTAACCAAGGAAACTAAATTCAACAATATCTTAAATGTACCTAAACCCATTTGAATTTATTTACATCTACAACAATGCCAGGCTAAATTAAATTAGTTTCAATGAGATCTTTTTTTCAAAGTTTATTGTTTTATGAGATGCTTATGAAACCATTTAATCCCTCTTTCATGTCATTTTTTCACTGTTGTTATCATTAAGAAAAAATTGTTTCAGTTTACTAAAGAGAAAATTTTAAGTGTTTTATATTAATATTAGGAAGTTGATCATGTTTGTAAAAAAGGGGTGATTTATGTTTTACTTTATGTCATTTTAAATAAAAAAGATAATAATTTGGCTTTGATGCTCATAATTTTTCTACACTTTTATGTTTTTTGTGTGTGCCAGTGGCATGAAAAAAGTATTAAAGAACTGCATAAATTTCTCCTTACATACCAAAAAAAATAAATAAATAAATACATAAAATCTTGTATGAAATATATATCAAACTAAAAAAAATCCTTTGCATGAAAAACTATGACGTCATAAGCTATTTCAGAAATTACAGTGTAAATTTACCATTTCATATCATTTTACTGTGTGTTAGCATTTGTTTTTTATTTAAAAATTAAAATGTAATATAGGCCTATTTAGAATTTCAATTAGTTGTAAGTTTTGTACAACCAAAGTTATCATAGTGTCACATTTTTACACTAATAAATATATGTAACTTCATCTATGCCATGTATATTTATAAATTATAAAATTCCATATTTATAAATAATTATTATAGTATTAACCCATTTATTCCACTGTGACACTTTGTGCCCTCCATACTCATCTATGAAATCCCTTATGTAACTGCAGGAGTCACACATTATTTATATATCAAAAAGTGTTTTATACAGTTGTCATTATAACAAACAACCTGGTGGACTAGTTTCCCCTTAACATTCAAAGAAAAAAGCTGTCAATAATTAGATTAGACGGAATGCCCTTTAACATGAAACCCTTCCCCATTCTCACATTAAAAGGTGAATTATAAATGAGTCCCCATTCTGCCAACTTGGATCGTCACACACGTTCAGACGAGTTAATTAAAGCTGAATAATGGAGCTTAGGCTGCAAAGCCAACTCTCTGCGCCGCCCGCCCGAATTATGGCATGTTTTCAATCAAATGATAGGTGTGGTTTTGGATCAACCAGTCGAGTGTGCGGAGTAAATATTTATGAAGCGGTGGGGATTAAAACTGCACCATCTGTGCGCGTCTGCGTTTCCGTGGCGGCCACTGATCAGCCTGAACACCCTCATGGGTGCCCTTTCACGCGCCTGTGCAAAAATAGATCTTTTTGGACTTCCTAATTGAACATGACGTACGAATTCTGTGTAGGAAAAAAGCGAGTTGAAAGTCCCCCACCTGTGTAAAGGTATGCGAAATAGAAAATTGTATCTCTTTTTGTTATGAACACCCTTTTATTTTTACGATATTTGTCTGTAATAGCATTTCGGATTATTCAGGAGACAGGTGTTTTCCTGTTTTACTAATTAATAATTTAATAAAATGACTGCATTCCTACGCATACAAATGTGTTTTTTTAGCAGACCAGCTAGGTTTAATAATGTAGCTAGTTTGTGAAAATTTTTTACATTCTTTAAGATTTTAGAATGTAATAAAACGTACGTGGTGTATTACAATAAAATTAGGGTATATAAGGGTGTTATGTTATATACTAATGACATTTACATTAACATAGCCCATTTAAATGTATATATAAATTCTACAGTATAGCAATAATCAGTCACTTTAAAATTACTTTATTTATTCTGGTCAATTGAGGACCCTTTAAAGCAGCAGATCTAAACAAACTTCACATTCAGTAAAAATAATCTTATTCATTGCAGATTTAGTTGGTTTATCAATCACATACAATAGAGCCTTCCGAAACATTTTATAAGCCTTACATTGTTTTAGATTTGTTCATGTTAAAACCTGAGAATTCAAAATAACTTATTGGAATTTCATGTTCAAACCAACAAACAGCGGTGCAGTGCATCTGAATGTCATGCCACAGATTCTCAACACGATTTAGTCTGGTTGTTGATTTGGCCGTTCCAGCATTAATATTTATCTGGTCTTTTTCAGCTTCTTGTATGTTTTCTTCCTGTATATTTCTGTATTTAACTTAATTCATCCTCCTGTCATCTTTAACAACCTTTCCCGTCCTTCCAAAGTACAAGCAACCCCACAGCATGACACTGCCACTTGTTTTAGTATCAGTGGTCTTTTCAGTCTCATTTGAAGTGTAAGTCTGCTGATAAATTGATTGTTTTTTCATGTTAATCATAGCAGAACACCCTCTTTCACATGGATCCATTATGTTGCTCATGACAAACAGCAAGTAAGTCTTCCTAAAATCCACTGACTCATTACAACTCTTTAATAAATGACCTAAATAAATAAAGAGTTTAATAAAGGATCATGTTAAATAGCAAGCTAATTGCAGTACTGCCACCAAATCATCTCACCTGAGCTGCAGATCTCTGTAGCTGCTCCAGAGTTCCCAGGGTTCTCTTGGTTTCTCTTCTGATTTCTGCTGTCCTTGCTAGCTGTTCAAGTTTGGCTTTGTCTTAGAACTGAAGTTGTGTAATATTCATCCCATTTCTTTACGTAGATAATGTCTCAAACTGTGCTCTATGAAATGTTGAAAATCTTGGATGCTGCTTTCTTTTTTCGTGATATTATTCCCATTTTACTGCCTGAGACCTTTGCAAAAAAATAATTAAGATCAGAAATATTGAGGACAAAGACATTTTTTATTCTGGTGACTTTTGAAGGAAAATTGATGGTGCTGAATTTCATTTTAGATATTTTGTATTTAAGAGTGTTCAAAGTAAAGGTGAATTTGAGAGATTTCTATTTGTTAAAGATTTTGAAAACGACATATTACTTTTATTTAATTTTATAATCATGCACTGCTTTGTGTTGGGCTAATAAATACTGTGGTAAAATGTTCTTGTTAAATGAATGGTAGAGATACTTCTATGGAGTAGAAGTTGCTTGACCTCCATTGTTAAACATAAAAAGCTGGATATTCAGTTTAGTATTTTCACTTTGCTAAATTGAGCTATTCCGATTACATTTTTTTGAGTATGTATTTTGAGATGGATACAAGGACAGAAATGCTTTAAGGACAAGTTTGAAATAAGGTCAAGGCCAGAATAAATGAACAACAGTTGAAAGGACCCTTTTCTCTTGTTTTTTTTTTTTTTTTGGGTGGATTGCAATGTGTTTAAGCTTTACAGTGTTTCCCTTTCTCCTTGTTGGAGATTAAAAAAATGTTTGGATAGCAGCCAGACCTTCTTGCATGTTGTATCACACTTTTAACCCATCCCATTGCGAAATGTCACTTGGTAACATGACATCGAATATCTGCGATAACGGCTTCAGGTTTGATAGAAGATGAAGGCTGAGGAGCGTTTAGCCGACGGGAGAAAGGTAATCAAGTTCTGCAGATTTCAGAGAAAAATCACATCAGTGACTTTTCCATGTTCCAAGGACAAACTAAAATGCTCTAATATGGTAAAAACAAACGGCATATTTCCATTATAACTGTTGTTCTGCGTGCTATAAGCACTTCTCTATATTATTACCAATCTACATGCTGATGTTGCTCTATCGTTTCAGATGAGTGTGGAAGTGGAGCAAAAGTTTTTATTCGACTCTGACACCTTGAAAGCAGTGGAGGACATTGGAGGCAAGTATTAAAACTGCTTGTTTAAATGAATCTTTGCTTACAGTCAGAACAGGTTTGTTTAATTATATTTGCTGATTTTTATTATTATTATTTTTTTTTTTTACCATATATTCCTTCCTGCAGTTTGCATCGGCCAGAAACAGTTTCACGATCAATATTTTGACACCCCAGATTTTAAACTGACTCTAAAAGACACTTGGCTGCGTAGACGGAAACAATCCTGGGAGCTCAAGTGCCCGATGGCAGCAGTCAGTAGGAGCGGGGAGCCCGGAGGGGGAAAGTCTCTGTGTACTCAGTATAAGGAGATCACCGAGCTGTCTGAGATCTACCAGAGAGTGAAGGAGATCATAAACGATCCTTCTGAGGACGGTGAGACGGAGGTGACCCCCTCTGATGAAGATGACTCCTGGCTGAGCAAGCTGCATCTGTGCTGCTTCGCACAGTTTACTACGACACGGAGGTCCTTCACTTTGAAAGGAGAGGAAGGGGTGCAGATAGATCTAGACCAAGCTGACTTCGGCTACCATGTGGGGGAGATAGAGGTCCTTGTACCAGAGGGGGGAGACGTGCTTTCTGCACAAGAGAAGATCAGACAAACGGCTCAAAGGCTGGGTGAGCTCCACGCTGTCAGGCTGCCTGCCTTGTGCTACGATCTGTTTCTGTGACATGTTTATAATCTGCTGCTTTTCCCTCAGGCCTGCATGGAGAGAGAAGAGTTGAAGGGAAGATGACTGTTTACCTACAAAGATATCGTCCAGAGCAGTATGCAAAACTGCTGAGTGCACACGTCCTTTAGTAAAACACGATGCAGGAACATTTATTCTAGCAGTTTTAAACTGTGCTGCATCTTATTATGCAAACTTGGGTTTGTTGCTTTTAGAAAGGCAGAGTTGAAATCATCAAACTGCACTTATTTTCAATTGTAAACATGCTTTAAAATGAACTCGATTCTCAACTTTCTAAAATAGAAGGTGAGTTTTTGTAAATGTCGTTTAGCGGTGACGGCGCTGCATGGGCGGTTTGTTAAAAAGAGTCATCTATTTTTGTCTGTCAATTGGAGACAACGCGCTCACTTTTATGGACGGTCGGTTGACGACTAGTAAGGTCTGCATCTGTAAGTAAAGCTGCTTGCAATAACAAGCCTCTTCAAAACAGTCCGGTAACTATACAACCAATTTAAAATGCACACAATATATAAAAATAACTAAACCAACTGTTTCCAATGTTGTTTTAAAAACATTTTTATTTTTTTAGATGGGATAGTTTAATTGCCAACTGCAGCAGTCTACATTGGTCTCTCCTCAGAAATGCCTTTATCTACTTATTGACACTTGTTGACACTACCAATGCTTCCTGTATGTGTACAAATATTTGCTGGGTAATATGTGTATAAACCCTTTAAATAGCAAAGAGCTAGTATGGACACTGATGACCCCAAACATATAAGCATATTGCTCAGATCCTGTGAAGTCTCAGAGTGTCTATGATGACATGCAGGTCTCTGAGCCTTTGGAAGAGAAACCTCCTTATAATATCACAGACTCTCTGTTATGGTTAATAGGGCCACCATTTTTTTTGTTGCAAATGTTCATCTTTTGTTTTAGACAAATGATTCCAGAGAGTTTGTTGTGAAAAAAATCAAAAACATCTCATACCATTAGTTTTTTTTTTTCCTGACCTGCTCCATAAACAATTAGTTTGTAAGTAGAGGGCACCCTATTGTTGGTATGAAGGTGTTACTCCACAATGCTTAATCATTGTCCAGATCTGCTTGTAAAATTTAAATGACCCACTTGATGGTGGATGGGTTCAAATCTAGGTGAGAATTTAGTGTCTTTTCCATTTTCAGAAGTGTCTAGGTCTCTAGGTCTTTCATTTATTCTACCAGAGAGACAGAGATAACTTTAATAGAAAGGAAAAAAAATGCTTCAGTCCCAAACGCTTAAAACTAGTTGTTGGGAGTGCCAAAAAAGTGTCACTACAGATGTTACTAAAATAAATATTCTCTTCATGTTGAATCCTGTCCACCCCACTTTGTACACATGCTCTTAAGATTGACGTTATTCATTATGCAGACTAATGCTCGGCCTCAAAGCAATTCTGGCAAACTGTTTGGTGTGTTTGAAGAAAGAAGCAGTGCAAACACTGTTTACATCTATGGTGGTGAGTTGCTGACCTCACTGAGGGCATTGTGAGACCGTGGAGGGAATACTTAGAGGATCCACTCCACTCAGCCATCATACCTTTCCTGGTGGAAGCAGAGACGGGAGAGGAGTTAGACTCCTACATCACCAAGGGGTCAAAACCTCCACAGTGGAAAAGCGTTGACATGCCTTTGTGGAGAAATCGGGGACAGTGCCCCTTGGACTGGTAGACCAGAGGGTGTGTTCTAACTACAGGGGTATTACAACCCTCGGCCTGCTTGTGAAGACAAGGGGAGTTCTGCAAGTCTGTCAATCTTCGGCTTCAGCAGGAGCAGTGTGGTCTTTGTCTTGACTGTTAAGAAATGGAGCAGCTCTTCATCCTCTGAAGGGTAAGCGAGGATTCACCAGTCTGTCCATCGATCTACAGGTACCCAACAGTCAGGGGACCTTTACTAGGGGCCATTGGGTTTCTGACCAAGATGAGCAGGAGTCTCATTTGCATTTCTGGCATTAAGTTGAACATTATGTTAGAATCTGAGAGGGCTGCCCTATGTAACCTGTCCTATTCATAATATTTATTCATAGGATTTATTTTCTAGGGTCTAGTTTGGGAACCAGCAGATTTTATCTCTGCTTTTTGCAGATCATGTGTTTCCATCTGTTTCCTCCGACCAAGACCCACAGCATGAGCTCGGTCGGCTCCTAGCTGAATGCAAAGCAGAGAGGGATGAAGATCAAGTCCCCCATAGTCCAATTTCATGGTTCTCAGCCTAAAAAGTGTGGATTGCCATTTCAAGGTTGAGAAGAGTCCCTGCTTCAACTGGAAGAGTTCTGGCATTTGTCTTGTGTTTTCTTTAGATAGAAAACCTTTAACTAATTTGACTGTGATTTGATTGAATTGTCTTTGTGAAGTGTCTTGATATGTTGGCACTATATAAATAATAAACTGAACTGAATTATGTTTGGGTGAGGGGAGAATGGAGCCGCAGGTACGCTGGCAGTTCCAGACAGGAGCCTCTTCCTGGCCCTTGTTATGGCCCCTTGTACTGAAGACATAATCCTAAATACATTTCTCATATGTGCTGAGACAAACCTTAACTGGTATTTTGAATATTTTCATTAATAATCCTTTGACTTTTATTTCAACAATGATTTAAAAGTGAATCTGAACTTCTGGATCACAGTTTTTATCTGCTACATCTGGGCTCTCCAGAGCCACAAACGGCTCTTCGGTTCAGCATCACACCTAATAAATCAAACGATGAGCCATTAGCCTGTGCTTTGTTTCATGCCTTTGTTCTCTTTGGTCTAGAGGTGTTAGAAGATCACCAGATGGATTGGTGCGGGAGCAGTGACAGTTCGATCTACTTTCCTACCCTCACCTTTGATGACGAGAGCAGAGACGACCAAAACAATGACATCCTGAATAAAAGCAGCTGAAATGTTCTTCCTTGGTCAGGTGGCCAGGCGCTCCCATAGAGATGAGGAAAGAAGTTCGACTATTAGGAGGCTCAGAGCTGCTCAATTATATTTTCATAGGATTAGTTATGCAATACTATGCAATAAACTTTTATTTTGTAGCCCTGAAGACATTTCATTGTTAAGATTTTAGCAAGACCTTTATTTTTTTTTTAAGTCTCACATCATCAGATAAAAAGGATCTATTTATTGAAAATATCAAGTATGCAGGGAGAAGGAGAACAGAAACTACAATAATGGTTTTAGATTATTTGTGGAACATTGATAATGAAGTGTGATGGTTGTTTTTGGGTAACCAAAGCAGCACATTTAAATAAAGGAAGTGCAGTTCAAATCTCTTGTCCTCTGTGGTATCTGTTCACAAGGTTTAAAACCATAATGTACACTCAGCATTCAGTTTAATGAAAAGCTTCAAGTGAACAGAGCTCAATCCTTATCAATTTTTTTATATTCGTTTTAAATATGTGCTAAAACAAACAATGATTGATAACTATAACATCTTTATCTACAAAAATGAAGTCTTTGAAAGAGGTGGAGACATGTGGATATTAGTACAACCAGAGGTGGGTAGTTATTACTGTTACATTTACTTGAGTAACTTTTTGGTAAAACTATACTTATAGACAGATTTTCTTTATTCTTTAAGGCAATATCTATAAAAAATGTTTCTTTAGTAAAAAAAAGTTTGTTTAAAAAATAAAAGACTTCCCCAGACAAAGACGCACACAATGTTAAAATGTGTTTCATTATGTTAAACAAGCTTATTTTATACCTGGTCTTAAAAATAGCAGAATTTGCAGATAACCCTACATTTATGTCTGTATTACATAATTATTATTATTATTATTAGGTGTTTAAGCAGCCATTTTACCAAACACTTTTTTACTCTTACTAAAGTAATAATATGATGAGCTATTGGAACTCTTTGCTTACTCTACTCACCTCTGAGTATAACCTTATTGAGTGATATTTTTGCACTGGGTGTGGCCAAATTACACACCACAAGCAAAGATACTGTAACAATTCATTGGATGCATTCAAAATATTTGACTTCCTGTTTAGTGAAACTATGTGATCTGCTGGTTGCATGATGACTGAAACCTTCAGTTTGCTGGGTAAGGATTTGCTAAGCTGTACACATTACCATTTTTTAACTTTACAAACTTGTTTTGTTTTTACGAGGAGAGAATTTTGCATGTTTTTTTTTCAAGTAAGCTTAATGCAATTTACGGTGTGTTGTAAAAGTAAAGTTTCAACAATTCATTAATACTTTTTCAAGGTTAAAATGCCTTGATGAACAGGAGACTTTCCACTCTAGGTTTCCTTTCAACTTAAATACTAAGGTTTTTAAATAAATGAAACTTGGATAGTTCATATAAAAAACTGGGGGTAAAAAAAGTCCCTGATTGGAAAAAAAAAATCTATAGTTGACAGAACCTGAATTGCATTTTTTTTTGGAGGATTTTAATGAATGAGACCAGTTCTTATATTCCTTTATCTTCCATCTTTAAAAGTGAGAAATGTTCTGTTCAGCTAAAAGTATTCATCTTTTACTAACAGTGCTGTTGCTTTCTAAGAACATCCAGTGACAGAAATAGACTTGGGTGCATCCATTTGTTCAACCGATCCGTATCCAGTCATTGTTATTGTACATACACTTTTATATTTTAATAGCAAACAATAATATAAAAATTTCAAAACTTTTTTTATCAGGCAAACTTGTCAAACATTTCAATTTTATTCCACAATGATTTACAGTTCCCTTTGTTTTACAAAATCTTACAACAACGTCACGGTTTATAGGGAAACAAGATTAGGTGTAACTGTAAAGATGATCTGTTGTTTAAGCTGTGCTTACTAATGAATTGGATGTTTTAGGACAACAGAAATGATACATTTTTTAATTGGATCATGAAGTGGACAAAATCTGATGACGGTGGTTTCATGTGTAAATGTGTCTGTGAACTGTGTCCTTTTTTGAACGATGATGTTACTCAACCTTCCTCAGTTACCCATAGGCAGCTCTTTACAGCCATGTCACTGTGTTTATCTCATGAGCTGTCTATTTATGCCCAATGCTGTTTGTTGGTGGTTTGGGTGCTATTTTGTCACAGCGCCACCAAAGGGCCTGGCATATGTACTACATTGTCTTTTTTGGTGCTGTGTACACTTTTTCTATTTATGAAAAATATGCTGGTTTGTCTTACTGTGGACTGATATGCCTTTACCACTAACCGAAAAACTATAAAACCGCAAACAACCCACGCAAAGCGGCGTGAGTTAAAATCGCATTATAACGGCTCAGCTCAGGTCGCATATAGTGGGAACAGCAGACTCGCATCGACCCACTAGTTTACGTGAAACCCTTGAGCGCAATGTACGAACGTTATTACCATGCACCTTTCTGTGGATGTTTCTGCAGCTGTAAATAATCCCTCCTTTTGTCCTACAGATAAACAATAGAAGGAAAAAGCAGTGATGTTTACATCAAAGCCGTACCTAGGTAACAGCAGCTGTAGGACATAAGGCTTCTCTTAATTAACAAACTTATCCTTCATACATCCTGTATTTTGTCAAACCTTTATGCAAATCTAGCATGTTTTTTTTAATAGTCTTGTGAAGACAAACATTAAAACTGTTGATTTTTTTTAACTAAAAACAAAACAAACTGTTACATCACACTAATAATGTAATGTTCTAAGTTCATATCTGACATAAAATATTAACTATCCATTAATAAGATGTGCAATTTCTAACATGTTATCAATTATACTGTCTATTGAAAGATGCCAGATTCACAAAGTTACCCAAGCACGTTTCGAATAGGACCAGGAGGAGGTTTGAAGCTGGCATAGACACTATTGGACAAATTTGTCTTTTTGATCTCAGGAATAAAGTCTCCTAAACAATTGGTGCTTGCACTAATTAAACAAACTGAGCTAAACCCACTTGTACTAGTCTAAACTAGCTGCCCTTGGAATTTTTATAAAACCTGGAGTGGACTAGAACAAATCACAATCTAAGTTTTTAATTCCTATGTATGTTGAATTAGAATAAGAGCTGAACTGAGTATAATAATAAAACTGTCCAGCTTTAGACAATCTAGTCACTGAAGGACAAAACGCTCACCTCTGGGGGAATTAAGGGAAATAACTACAAAATCTATTAATCCATTTCTGGAGCCTGTCCTGGCAGCCATTGAGCAAGAGGCTGGTCACACCCTGAAATGTTTACCTGAAAGGAGCGACTGAGGTGCAGATGTAGTTCTTACTGACACCAAATATACCCCAGATACTTCTGAACTCTATAGAGTTATTATCTGAAAATCTGCAAAGTTTTATGACCTTGCAGGATTATACTTGGGTCCAACAGATGAAACTGTCCCCAAAACTTCTAACCTGCCCATAACCAAAGAAAGTTAAGAAAAGTCATTTCTTTAAAAATGTTCAGCCTTTGGGCAAGAACTTGTTCAGGTTATATTCTTTGAAGAATCCCTAATAATCAAATGTGGTTTTTTTTTCAGTCATCCAAAACCTTTGAAGGTTTAACTTGAACCTCTGTTTAATCCTGGTGCAGCTGAAGTTTTCCCTCAGGAATCCAGTATTTTGTTTACTCTGAACCAGACTCACTCATGGATTAGTTTATACTGTGATCAAGACAGCAGAGATGTTTAGCTTGTATTTAATAGCGCGATTTCATGTAGGAACAACATCTTTTTAGAAACAATAAATCAGCATAGAGGCTGTTATACTCTCTTCTACTGAAACGTTAACTCTGATCTTTTCAACTATTGCTTTTGAAATACCAAAGAATACTTTTTCCCTCCATTTTAAGGTCCATTTAAGCAAACTTTAAATAACCACTTGTGTAGTGCCATACAAATGCTATACTGAATAAAACATGTCAAGTAAAAGAAGCATATTTCTAACAGTATATGTCATTTTTTCCCTATGAAATCTAATGGGCAACAAGGAATGCACAAAAAATCTAAATAAATTCTTGATATCAGGCCACTATTTTACTCCACCTGATCAAAGAAGCCTAACTTTCAAATATTTGTTACTTTATGGGGACTGGGTGAAGGACTTAACAGGTCATCTCAAAAACAGCTAAAATTCCTAAATTTACAGGAAGCCAATGCAAACTTTAGCCTGTTATATTCTATTTATGTTAATAAAATAAACCATAAAAATAGCACAATAACTTGATGTAAAGCTGGTTTGGAGCTCAAACAATCTATGCTTCCCAAAGCAGTCTGTCTTTTAAAGCTATATACCTAAATTCTTATAAATAACTCAGTAGGTGAATACAAAACTACTTTTGTAATTACTTATAAAGAGGATTAAGTAGACCCTAAAGCACATAAAATAAACGATAAGGTCACGAAAATGAATTTCTGAAAATTTTCATGAAATACTGTATAACGGAATAAGGACATCTAATCATTAAAAAATTAAATGTAACATTTATCTAAAACATCAATAAACATTTAGCTGTCATTTGTTGTGCCTTATAATAATGAAATAAATAAATGAACCATTTCTTTATTTTACCAATACATCATTAAACAATTAAATGTACCATTAAATAATTACTTCAGAAATTAAAAAATAACATGTGCAATTAAACAAGTAAATTTACAATTTAAATTATGTCATTAAGCAATTACATTTCATTTTGTCTAGAATAATTTAATGCACATATAAATTCCATCATTTCACTTAGTATCTATTTATTTTTGCATAATAGATTCATCATGAAATCCTTTAATCTTTAATCATCACCTACCAAACCCAGACTAGGGCACTGATTGGCTGCTTCACACCCAGCAAGATAAGGCAGCTTCCTTCTGTTTTTGTCTCTTATATTTATTTATTTCCTTTTACATTTAATTATTTTATTTAGTAGTACATTTATTTATTTTATGACACAGTCATTTTGTCCCTTTTAGTCTTCCATACTTAATGCCGCAAAGTGATCAAGAATATCCTAATGTTGTTTTTTTAGTCATATTCATCTATTTATCCTTAATATATTTTAATCATATATATGTTTCATACTTTTGTTGAAGTATGACTTTTTTATTTTTTTCTGAGAGGTTTCCTGGTGTTATCTTCATAAATTTGCCTCCAATGTCAAACAGAGGTGAGAAAAAGAGTTAATGTTTTGTCTCACTTTAGGAGCAAAAGCATTTTTCAAAGACAACATTAATCAGATAAGCAGCCGAGAGGTCCAGGGTAACTGAAAGAGCTGCAGAAATCCAGTTTAAGTCGAAGTAACTGTTACCACGATAACTTCAATCCTCACTCAGATTATGGTGGAAAGAGGAAAACATTAAAAAGTCCCATTAAAAGTTTAAAAGAAAGATGCACAAGAAGGTGCTCTGCTCAAATGAAACAATGAGTGATGTTTTTGTGACACAAATACAAAAAACTTTGAACATTGCCTTAACGTCATCATATCTGGGATGAGACATGGTGGTGGATCCATGATGCTGTGGAGATACATCTCTTGCAGGCTGACAGGGAAGCTGGTCACTAACAATATGCCTGGATGTTAGACAACTGAATGAATCCAGCAGATACTCTAAAATGCTTGATGAAAGGCATTAACAGGAAGATTGTGACTAATTTTACATTAATCATTAACTTTATATTGACCTATAACATAGAAGCTTGAAGCAGTGACGAAACAAATCCATTTTCATAATTAGCACAAGTACAATTGTGTTAAAAGCTTGTTTTCTTGGAAGAAATAAAGCATAAACCCATGACTGGGTCATGTTTTGATACCAAGTATTTGTATTTTTCCCATCAAACAGCGGTGAGGTGTCGTAATTACGTCTACTCCCAGGTTATGTGACGACAGGAGCGCTGGTCACGTGACGCGCAGGGCTCTTTCACACTTTTGTAAACAACATGGCGATTAACGGAGCGGCCCAGCTTGTTCACTAACCAAACACCGCGCGGTAGCACAACAACCTGCCTGTTCTCTGTGAAACCAGCACCGTGTGGTGGACCGGGCTGGAGACCCCGGCCCAGCTAGCTGACAGGTCCTCACTGATCCAAGCAGGAGTTGGACCGACGAGCTGTCAAGAGGACTGTCCATCGGTAGCTAATGTTATCGCTAGCAACTTTAGCTAACTCTTAAAAATATGCATCCTTTTATTTTCTTTTTCTCCTGAGGGTAAACGGTGACAGTAGATTTAATTCATCAGAACGTATCGGTTTGTTGGTTTAAAAAAGTTAAATAATCCAAAATCCGCTGTAGGAGTGGATCATTTTAGATGTAACCTTCATTATTACCTAACGCTGCTTTCTTTTCCCTCATTTCCTCTCAATAAACACGGTGTTCTTCACCTGACCTCTGCAAAAAAAACAAAAACAAAAAAACATCTCCATGCTGTCTCTCTTTTCCAGGCCCTCTCAGTCTATGGGCTCTCAGTCCAGTTCTGGGATGTCTTGTGGAAGAGGCTCTTCCAGTGGCAACCCAGCAGAACAGTCTGAAGGAGCAGAACCGAACCAGAGCAGCAGCAGCAGCAGCAGCAGCAGCCGAGGCAGGAGGACGGCTGACAGGCAGCAGGGGGACAGACAGTCCGCTTTTGAGGAGGACGTAGACTTAGCTGAAGTGCTGGCTTACCTACTGAGAAGGTAAATATAGCCGGAAGCAGGTTATGATCTATGAAACAAATCCTAAGTTTGTATTTTGTGTGTAGAAAGTACTAATAAATTCTTAATGAAGGAGACAATTCACCAAGTTAGTTGTTGGACTTTGGAATAACTCGGTTTACCTCGCGGCAGAACACTAAGATAGTTATTTTTGAGTCATATTTGTAATATTAAGTAGGTCAGTTTAATGGCTGACAGGCCACCAGAAAATCTGCATTATCTGTTTAAATCTAATTAGAAATGTTGTTTATCGCCTGCATGAGGCACAGAGGATCTCTAGCATCTACTCAAACACTGTATCTGGATACAGTACTAATATAGTATAGTATTGATACTAAATACAGATGATGTTTGCATATATTGGCTTTTGTAAATGTTAGATTTCTACATTATTTACATATACAAATAATAAAACTTCAAACTACCTACGGATTTTGTCAATTGGGTTATTTTGGGTTTTTTATTTGACATTTATTTGAACTTTTACGAACTAATAAAATCTCTGATTCCATTTGGAGCGTTTTACACCTTGAGACAGAAAAAAGTGACATTTTTATGTTAATAAATATGATTTTATAACTTTAATTTAGCTTTTTTTTATTCCCACGGTATCGAAAAAAGGCATTGAGTATTGAATATTTTTCTGGGTATGGATACTGAGTTTAAAGTTTTTGTTTGTGACAACAAACTTGCAGTGAAAATGAAAGAGAGCAAACAGTCTAATCTTAGTTTATTGGTTTTAAATTGTAATTGCATCTGTAATATGGGTTTCCTTGGATTGGGGTTGCAAATAAAATAAACACGTGGCTAAATATAGAAAATCTATTCCTTGTTTATTATGTATGAAGGAGTTCAACTGAAGGGAAGCTAAATAGGGTTTTATTTCAGTGTTTTTTATTCATTGTGGAATAAAGATTAAGAAGTAAAGTCTAAATATGATTAAAATTAATTAAAAAAAAATCATTAAAAGACCCTTTAAAGCTTCCAAAACTGGACATTTATCATTATAACTGATCAAAACCAGTGTTATTTTTTTAGCCACTGTTAAGAGCCACTAAAGGAGCCCCAAAGGGCCTCTTGTGGCCCTGGAGAGCCTTAATTCCAATAAAAAGTCTTGTCAGAATAAAATAAAAATTTCTGGTGTGAAAACAGTTGTGAAGTTATGCTATCTATTTATAACAACCTTTTTTTTTATAATCTGTTCTTATCCAAATGTACAGAATTACAAGAATCAGACACCACTGTTACTATAAATGAATAAACAAGGAAGATATCAGCTGTGATGAATCCACACTTGGTTCATTCCTCTCCTTTCTATGTGCTTCCAGGAACCTCTGGGACCTTTAGACTCTTTGTTGTGTGATATGTGTCTGAACATTACAACACACTGAATATTACTTTACACGCAGGACGTGAACTCATCACGTGTGACGTATGATGGCAAAGAAAAAATGTTTTAGCCGACCTCTGCAATGTTATTATTATTATCTTTGTTATTATTACACAAATAATAGCACCACCTTGCTTTGGCTTGTTGCATTAAATCTGCTTTAATATACATAAATATTGTGGAGGTGTTGTCATATTAAAACATTTAAGGTGAATTGTTTAGAAAAGTAAATGAATAAGTTTGACCTTTTTTACTGATGTACTGTTTGATCTGCTAATCCTTCACTTTTCAGGAAAGGGATCCTCCAAGAAAGAAAACATACACTGTAAAAAAACAAAAAGGGGGTGGCTAAAATCAAGGGGAAAAAAAAAACTACATTCCAGAGAAAAGCTGATCTGAAATGATCTGTCCATACAGCAAGATCAGTTTGCTTGACAAGATTTCTTGATTAAAGATTTTAAATCTAGAAATGATCATGTTAAACGCTTAAAATGATGTTTCAATTGAAATTATGTTCAAATTTAAAATTATCCAACACTTCTAAACATAAGTTTTTATTTATTTAACTAAGAACCAAATATTTTCAGTGTATACGGCATGTTCTCTGAGACTGCAGTATACTTACTAGAAACAGTACATCGTTTTACGTTTTTTTTTTTTTTGAATAGTCCTGTTTTGTTGCAGCAGCGTAGCTTTATTGCATCGTCTTCCATGGATGCTAACTAATGATGCTTTTGCTGGAGCAGGGGCCAGGTCAGAGTGGTCCATGGCCATGAAGCTACTGGGCTGCAGCTGGTCCAGTCATACTCTGACTCTGATGATGACAGCGACGGAGCCTGGGACGGGCGCCTGGGTGACCGCTACAACCCACCAGGTAACCTTCTGCCAACTGTCTGCCTCCAGAATAACCGTAATGCTTTCGAAACAATCATAGTCTGTTTATTAAATCACTACACTGAGTTCTATTATTAAAAACAGCTGTTTTTCCTTACAGACGCACAGATTTGACTTTTTATTCAAGATTTTTTCTTGCTGTTTTTTTCTAGTGGACACCCAGCCTGACACCCAAGAAGTTGACCGCAGTGAGATCCGAACGCAGGTCCTCCTGGCTACAGCCTCGTCGTCCTTGAAAGGCCGGCACAGTTTCACCCACATGCTCACAGAGGTGAGGCCCCATGAAAACTCTGATCAGACGGCCTCTGAATCATCCGCAGATTGCTCCAACTAATGTCTGAGACACGCAGTTATTAACGGGACGATGCTATGAGCTGACAGAGGGGCGGCGTTTTGGACAGGTGGTCATTGTTTTACGTGTTCATTGGTTTCTACTTAGAGAGAACAAGGCAGATGTAGAGGCTCCAGTTTTTCCCACGGGGAGTGCAGTCGTATCCGAACACAGTGAGTACATCTCCCCTTTGTCTTTTTTCGAAAAATTGCTGCAAAGGAAAAACAATAAGAATCAGCCAGAAATAAATTCACCTTCATTTGATTTTTTTTAGTGCATCTCATACAAAGAAGATTTCTCTCCCCTTTGGTTCTTTATAGTTTCCTGCCAAATTACGTGTCTCACAAGGATAAATACATACAGAAAGCCTTTTGTGGAGTGTTCAGCGAGGAGGGCAACATGTTCCTCTCTGCCTGCCAAGGTAAATAATATATAGGAACCAAGCGGCATGAAACGGATCCTAGAATCATCTGCAGTGCTGGTTTAAAAGCCTTTTTTTGTTATTTTTCACAATCCCTCCTTCAGATCCTACTTCTGTTTTATTAGGTTGCCGTTTTAGAGATAAGCAATGCAGCTGCCAGCTTCCTCTGTAATCATTTAAATGAGTTTTCCTCATTAAAAAACTGCTCTGTTGATGTTCTGCTGCAGGCACTGAAAAAAAAAAGCCTAAAGTTTGAGGTTAAATCAGTTCCTTAATATTTTACCTTTTAACAAAACAATTAGAATCTAAAGTTTGCCTTAGAAGGAATAAATGTGTCAACTTTCACTTTTAAGACAATGGATTGTTTACATAAGTGTATCTGCATGTACAAAAACAGGCGGCATCATGAAAACCAGACATGTTGAAAAAATGAGGCGATACTTCTAGATATCAGCCTGATAGTTCAAATGTAGGCGCTAGTGGCTCTTCCATAAAGAACCTGAGTATGCCTCCAAATTAAAGCCAGAAACTTAAACTACAGAAACAGAATGAATGTTTCAGAGTGGCTATCATACAGATCTTAATCCTATAAGGCTAGAAGGGCTGTAAAGCAGTACTGAAGAACTTTCAGCTTTGGTCGATTTTGTCTCCCCCCAGTGGACAAAAGCTGTATTGCTTTGCCTGAAGGAAGACAGCATTTCTCATGAGTACCAGCGTGGTAAAGACCATTGCTAATAAAATCTCTGCTGTTAGATTAAATATATTTCTGTTTCCAGTGGCTGTTTGAAAGATTGATGGCAACTGGATAATGAATCTAACTGTGGCAAAACAACGTGATATGATGATGCTGGTGATATCTGTGAAGGTTCTCAGTCATCCAGGTCATGGTCAAACAGTTTCGGCTACTGGACGTGAAGTTTTCTAGAAGACTTTTCACCTCTCATCCAAGAGGCTTCTTCAGTTCTGACTGATGCAGGAGGAAAGTCAGAATTGAAGAAGCCCCCCCCCGTTTAAAAGCTACGATAAAGCTTTTATATCTATAAGGAGATTATAAGGTATTTATGTTTTAACCGTCCACGTATCCGTATTTCCTTTCAGACCAGAACATCCGCCTCTATGACACCAGCAGGGGGCGTTTCCACCTGCAGCGGACGGTGAAAGCCCGTGATGTGGGCTGGAGCGTGCTGGACGTCTGCTTCACTCCTGATGCTCGCCATGTGCTCTACTCCAGCTGGTCTGACTACAGTAAGGCTGAGGGGCCATTATGACCAGTCTCTTCCTTTCCCTTTATTAAGAGTCCCATCATTTAAGAAATTGGGTCATTGGTTGGTGAACTGATCAGTTTTATTAAGTGATTTTGAACATGACTGTAGGTCAATCCTGTGATGAGCAGCTTAGTATGTTCAGACACAAGAAAAATGCATGTAAAGATTTAATTTCAGTCTTATTAAATGGATGCAGCCATGGGAACTTGGTGGCCAGTTTCTGATACCAGTTTAATCCATTTATAGTTTCTCTTTAAGAAGAACAAGAGAGAACAGTAAACTATTTCATTTTCCTTTCATTGGTCTTTAAATGTTTATAATAAACACAGAGGTGAAATCATGATTTAGATGTAGTCGTAACACAGAAAAAAAAGATAATGTTATTATTAAATAGACATTTTTTGCATCTTAGTTTAGCATTTAGCGCAATTAGCCAAACCAGTTTTCCCCAAGGAGTTAAAGTCCCCCTTAAAGCTCACTTCCTTGAGACTAGATTTAAGGCGGAACGTAGAGATAACAAGTCTATGGATACTCAGCCTTTTAAACATGAATCTAAATGCTTCAATTAATAGTGGAAATTAACAGTTAATCCATCTTCTGTTAAAGTGGAAACACATTTATTTATTTATTTATTAGTATTTTGATTCCCAAACTTCACGAAAAGTCTTATAATAATAAATGCAAATAAGAACAAGCTGATATATCAGTTGATTAATCCCTGATGTTGTTTACTGGCTCATAGATATAAAGATAAAAAAAAAAAACATAGATTTAGAAGCATTGGATAATTTATTTCATTTAAGATTTATTTTCTTATTCCAGCAGTCTTATCCAGTGAGATGATGTTGCTGCTTTGAGCTTTAATTTCACTCGTTTTAATCCTGTTCTCACGTGTTCTCTCTGTCTGTGTCCTCCCACAGTTCATTTGTGCAGTATAGATGGAGACAGTGAAAACCACACCGCCCTGGACCTCAAGTTAGTGTTTCCCCTCATAGTAACTTATAACAGTACGGAGCAGGTAATCTATCATTCCTTACCAGCCGGCCTCCTCGACTCCTCCTTCATCACCACCCGGATGAATGATGCTGTCAGAGCTAGTCGCCCCGACATCCATCCTCTCCTACCCCTCACTGTGTGTCTGTATCCCTCCGTCAAAAGTAGAGATCATTGATTCAAACCTGTAGGAACCTTGTTTAGGAGGGGATGAGTGCCTCATTAAGCTCTTCTTCTTATATGGATCGGGTGCTGAAGTCTGCCTGTTTGAGATTCAGTGCTTTTGCTGTGTCGTAACGCTGTGTGTGTGCTTTGTAGTCCAGATGAGAGGAGGTTCTGCGTGTTCTCGCTGGCTGCGTCAACAGATGGCAAAGAGATCCTGGGCGGGTGAGTACGACTCGTCTGAAAGCTCTGACTGACAGGCAGAGCTTAGAAGAATGGATCCCTTGTTCTAACTGTTTGTCTTGAATTACAACATGCCATCTTTTTAAATTGACAATAAGCAGGAATTTAAATAAAGCTTGAGAGGAAATTAATTTATTGTTTCCTGTCTGTGTATTTTTTTTTTTTCAGAGCAAACGACGGCTGCCTTTATGTTTTTGATCTGGAGCAGAATAAACGAACGCTGAAGGTGAAGACTTGATTATCAGCTGATGGTGGGAGATACAAAAGTCGTTTAGGACATTTAATTGTTTTAGTAATAAAATCACTTACAAAAAAGAAAATCCAAAACCCAGAGGTGTTCAATTTATAATTTTGATGCATTTAATGAGAGTAAGACTAACTTTCACACTCCAGCCCTATAGGTGGCGGTAATGGACTTAAAGTGGGTTGAAATGAGCCGATTGTTTTACATAGCATTAAACTCCTGCAGCAATAGACTCTGGAGCATTCCAGGTCACGATAAGAGTGAAAACCTGGAGGGAAATGTGTAAAATCAAAATAAAACCGCAGTCGCAGAGTAGATTTTTGGCAAACAGCACAAGTTTAACATGTGACGTGGCAGACGGTTAGCAGAAGGTGCTCTGGTCTATTGAAATATACATTTACATAGAGGCAAGACCCTACAGCTAGAGGGTTTTAGCTAATATGTAAAGAAGAAGCGATAAATCTTCAACCTTCTTTACAAATGAGCAATCAGTGGGATAAAATAGGAAACAATAATCCAGGTGTTTAAAGGCTGCAGTGAATCAGTTGGAGGTGGAGGCCTAGTGGTTAGAAAGCAGTTTAACTACTCTGGGTCCCTGAGGGAGAACCTTGACCTCAGATCTGATCAGTGCGGCAGGCCTAAGGGTTAAACGCCGAGCACAAATCTGCCCACTGTGGGATATAAAAGGATATTTCTCTTCCTTCCTTTTCTATTCAGGGCAGTGTTAGAGCCAACCTCCCTCCTCCTCCTCCTCCTCCTCCCACAGCTCCAGTCTGTGCAGCAGTCAGTACCTAACCCCCCCCCACCACCATCTGCTCCATCACCGTCTCTCTTCCTCTCTCTCTCTGAATGTTGATTTTTCGTGCCTGCGCTCCGTGTTTCACCCCCACTCCTCTCAGAATCCCTGACTCTTTCTTCTACCGTCCCCTTCCTTTAGATCGACGCCCACGAGGACGACGTGAACGCGGTGGCGTTCGCCGACAGCTCGTCCCAGCTGCTCTTCTCTGGCAGCGACGACGCTCTGTGCAAGGTGTGGGACAGACGGACGCTGCGAGAGGACAGGCCGCAGCCCGTCGGACAGCTGGCCGGCCACAGAGACGGCATCACCTTCATCCACAGCAAGGTGGGCGGTGGGAGGGGAGAGACTGCCGCCGTTCTGTCCGGCTGTCTTCATAAAAAGTTCCCCGGAAGCATTTGAGCCGATCAGGAAATGACCAGTTTCTCTCGGGTCTGCTCTGTGTGCCAGGGCGACGCTCGCTATCTCATCAGCAACTCCAAGGATCAGTCCATCAAGCTGTGGGACGTCCGAAAGTTTTCACCCAAAGAGGGTTTGGCTGCGTCCCGCCTGGCTGTCACCCAACAGAACTGGGACTACCGCTGGCAGCAGGTTCCGCAGAGAGGTGAGGAGCACGAGGGAGGGTTCATTGAAGTGACATAGAGCTTCATCTAACAGTGAATTCTATAATTCATTTGAAAAAGTTAAACTTGTGCCAAGCAGTCGTTACAGTCAAGAGGATCATATTTCAAGAAATTCTTTGTGCTGGAAATTCAGTTAATCGGGAAAATAGAAAACTTTCAAAACGAACAAGATGATGATGTGAGGCTCTGATGTTTGTCCGGCAGGCTGTCACTGACCTCCTCTACTAGAGAGGTAGGAAACAAAGCGTATTGATCAAGAAGCTGACTCGTCACAATAGGTTTTATACAAGAAAGTTTGGTGGAAGGAAGAAGTTTGGCTGAAACAAGAGATGTCAGCATGATAGGATTGTGAAAATTCTGGTGATGCTTTTAGGGTTGATGAATCCTTTTATTAGATGGTATTTTATTCAGTCACTCAACTTTGCAATAATATTCTGTTCTGAACTTGGAAACATTCCTGGTTTTAATTGCTTTTTTCTCACGCGTAATTTGATTGGCAGCCCTAAAGAAACACAAACTAGCGGGGGACACCTCGGTGATGACCTACCGCGGCCACGGCGTCCTGCACACGCTCATCCGCTGCCGGTTCTCTCCAGAGTTCAGCACCGGGCAGAGGTTCATCTACTCCGGCTGCTCCACGGGGAAAATCGTCAGTAAGTGCGGCTCCTTGTGTTCGCCTGCTGCTGCCTCAACATTAAAGTCTGAGGTTTTGGAGAACGCTGCTCTCTGTCCTCCTGAGGCTGATTTGTCTCCTGAATGTTCTGTGTCCCAGTCTATGACGTGCTGACCGGCATGGTGGTGTCCAGGCTGTCGGGGCATGACGCGTGTGTGAGGGACGTCAGCTGGCATCCGTACGATGACAAAATCATCAGCAGCTCTGTGAGTAGTGAAGGACATGGCTGTAGGACGGGGGGGGGGGGGGGGGGGGGGGGGGGGGGGGGGGGGGGGGGGGGGTTTAGGACGGCCCCCCCCCCCCCCCCCCCTTACCCAGCACTTCTGCCCTTTCAGATATAAATGAGCCAGTGTGATGGCATCTTCTTTGGGCCTCAATTATGATCGAACTTAAGGAAGAAATAAACTAATGGAGCTTTAAGTTCTTAGAAATGTGATGATTCAATATATTGATTGATAATTGAAGTTTGCTGCCAAGACAGAAACACACAAACCCAGAAGTAGCTTCTCTGAGGTTGGAAACATTTTGTTTCGTTAAATTGAAAAAGGAAGTAATAGAACCACAGATTGTTCCATGTATATGTTGTACATAGCAAACCCTCTTAGCATTAAGTTGTAGTCATTCAACAGAATTATAAACCAGTCCAGTTTCCACTAGTTTATTTATTCCCACCCAGTCTCATCACTGACCTCAGGTCTGTCTGTTTTACCTTTAATCTTTTCATTCTATAGATAATATTCAAGTATTTTATTCAATGGTTGTTCTATCTAGCAGTAGAACAACCTGTCGTCTTCTCCTGTCCCCAAATATAAAACAGAAAACCTAGAGTCTTGGTTTTATAATGATCTCTTGTAGGATGTCAGGTACTGACTGGATGCTTTGTCTGATCAGATGAAGAGTGAAAACATTTAAGCTCAAGTTCCTTTTATTTTTCTAGTAGCAGCTTTAGTTAAACTGATTGAGATCCTCCTCCTAACGAGCTGACATCATAACTCACCTGCTGCTTTTCAACAACTTCAAAAGGTTGTTTTTTTTCTTTCATCTTCAGTAAAGGGGGCGGGGCTTTTTCTGTGATCTTTCTCTGTTACTGATGGTCAACCAGCTGTTAAAGCAGTCGCTCCCTGTATCATATGGCAGCATATAGAGGATAATATCCTCTATTATCTATGTCCACTCTCTGTCTGCATAGATTATGGTAAAAACACAGTTGGTTTTCCTTTCTTTATTTTTGTTTTTTTATGAGTCCTATGAGTCACGAGGAAGTCAGTAGATCTGAATGATGGAGTCAAAGACAAAATGATTTATAACAGAATCATAACCGGTCCTCTTTAGCTAAGATTTAACGCTTTTTATTAGAGATTAAATAAACTCAGAGTGAAGATCAAGCTGCTGTTTCACTCTTTTCTCCAACTAGGTCGTTTTAATTAACAAGGCACGTTTAGTGGCCTGAATCTCATTTATTAGTTTCCGACTGATTTTAGGGGATGATAGTAAAAGGAGCTCAACGCAAAAACATGTCTCATTTTTCGATTTTTTTTTTCTTTTTTTTTTTTTTCTTTCTATTCAGTTTGGTTCTTTACATAAAATCTCATTGAAATATATGGAAGACTGCAAATGTAACCTGATAAAGTTTGAGGGCTCGTGTGTTTCTCTGTGTTTTACAGTGGGACGGAGCAGTGCGGATGTGGGAGCACAGACAAACCCATCCACTGGAGGAGGAGCGGGAGAGAGATTGACACATGGAGGGAGAAGAGGGATGAAGGAGGAGCCGGATGGAGGGAAAGGCTGCCCCTGAAACGGGGGCTGCTGGGAGTTTGGAAGCTCAGATGGACTGTCACAGACTTCACCACCCTTTTAATTCAATGCTGGATATTAATGATAGCTGTGAAGTATCGTTTCTGGACCGCCTTTAAGGCCTCACCTGGTTGATAGATTGAGCACAGAGGAACAACCAACCCCCCCCCTGTTTGTCTTTGGATCTTTTGTCTCGTTCAGAATAAAGAGCTCAACTCTTTTTTGACTTTGCTGCAGCCAGAGATGTAATGATAAGTTATGTTGGATAAGTTAGTTATTGCAGGGAGAAAATGTGGATAATTCTCTATATGTGTAAAGTATTTTAATGAAATGTGCTTTGGAGGGAGCTTGGATAGATGCTTTGCTGACCTAGCATCAGTATTCATTTTGCTTTTATCGGTAACAAAGGTTAGACCTTAATGTTTCTCCTCTTTAACCCCCTAAATATGGATCCTCCTATTCACAAGGTTTGCAGTGTAATCCGCTTGGGTGTCGACAACAGCTAAAAATTGGGAAAAAAATAAGCTTTTTTTCCACTATTTTTTCTCTATTTTTTCCAAAATTGATTTTCTTTAGCCAGGATAAACCTGTGATGGTGTGAATGTATGTGATCTTATGTAGAAACGGGGGATGTGCTCATGGTAAACATCTTTCACTCTCATCTGTATATGCAATTTTCATGTGTTTATAATTCAAGTGTCACTTTCAGACAGATGTACAGTGACAATAAAAAAGACTTTTCTTTAATTGTATCACAAAAAAAAAACGCCTCATCTGCTGTTGAATATGTTGCTCTGTGGTTCCTAAGCAGAAAAGATGAAATGTATTGTTAAAATGTATTTATTTTTGCTTACAAAGCAATCCAACCACAGCATAAAACTGAATATATTTCAATCAATCAATCAATTTATTCACTCGATTTAACATTTTCATCAATAATCCTGTTACAACACTTAATAGACATGAGTGAAAATGAAGCGGAAGGAAGAAAAATCTTGTAAAAATTTCTTTTTAATGATTCCAAAATAGATTTTTATGGTCCTATACTTTAAATAAATCCTCAATATTCTCTCAAAGGTGTATGACAATATGTTTTTAAGTCTTGATTTATAGTGGAGTCTTTTTTTTAGCTTGTCTAAACTGTTCCATTATCTTACCACATGCACTGAAGCTACGTACAGTTTTGTTTTTAAAATCGTTTTTCTTCCAGCTTTTACTAACTATTGTCATTTTTATTTTATATATAATTATCTTTATAATTCTGTTATCAATTTATCTTTAACCTCAATAGTCTCTTACTAGCACTAAACATAACTAATATTATTTTTAAATTAACTAAATCTCTTAGTTTTTTGATATTTGCAGTGCGTTAGTATATTATCTATCATTCAAATTGTATAAAAACCTTAAAATTTGAATATAAACAAGAAATAACCTAATTTTAGGTTTATTCGGACTCGGTAAAATGTTTCAGAAAATAAAAAACAACTGAGTGAATACATAAAGTTTGTTTTTCTTTTTTCAAATCATGATTTAATTTTCAGAAAAAAATTCCCTCAAAACAAATTTGCATTAATGTGTAAAATCAATATTTCCAATCATTGAGCTTTAGGGGGTTTGAATAAAATAGAAAAACCAGGGGGGCAGCATTAAAGCTTGACAGAAGCTGTTCTGTCAGATGAACCCTGCCTGTCTTCTGTTTCTGTTAGGGAAAACCTTTTTTTTTCTCAGTTCACGTCAAGCTTGGACTAACCTATTCTAAAAAGGTTTGTATGTAAAGCAGCCTTTGGGCCTGCATCCTCTAATCATTGTCATCATCAGTTGTCCTGAACATCTATTCAGTGTTTCTATCTCTGCATCATTTTTATGTTTTGCTTTCTGATCTTTTAACAGCGCAAACCACCCATTCAGGTTAGATCTAGTATGAGGAGCCATTTGTTCCTGGTGATGAGTTAAACAGCACCTGACAGCAGTACTTTGGGTTATTTAGTAAGATGAAGAAAACCGGGACTCATTTTTTCAGTCATATTTTTATCGCTGTGATATTTTTAATCATCATATATGATTCTATCACAATGTTTAGCTTGCTAATTAAATATGAGGTTTGCAACAATGGTTCAGCAGGTAAAGGTTTATCTTCTACTTCCTGTCATTCACTCCATTCCTCTCAGTCACCATTTGCCTGCTGCTGTGATCAAAAGGCCCAGTGGTGCTAATTGCATGACAACCTATAAACTTTTTATCTTTTAAACTTCATATTAAACACTAGGTTTAATATAAAGATTAAAACAAAATATTTAATCAAAAAAATAAATAGTTAAATATTTATTTTATAAACTATATATTTAGCTCCAGTTTGAAAATTAAATATTTAGTTCCAAATTATATTTCTAGGTCTGAACTGAATATTACATTTACAAACTAAATGTTTTTAGAACCTTTAAAAAAAATTTTCAGTAAAGCTTTTTCAATGTAAAAATGAGCTAAAAATGTGTTACAAAAATCTTGAAATGTATTTATTTATCCTTAAATTGATCGGGTTAATGATAGCTTGAGCTTGCTAGAAATGCATCGAACAATTAGTCGCTGCAGGAACCTCAGCAAAGAGGCATGAAGGGCGTTGTAGACAGCAGCAATGCTGCGAGCGCTCTAAAATTAGACTGAGATTCTTTGGCTGGTCTGATTCATCCTCACCCTCTGTTCCAGCACCAATGAATCTGATTCATTTGAAAACCCACCAACTCCAGCAGCTTTAAAGGTCTGAAATGTGTTCGGCTATCAAAGAGGGAATCTGTAATCTCTATGGGAAGAGCAGCTCTGGCTGACCGTTTTTTAGCACAAGGATCTCAGAGTTAAAGGAGCTTAAATGTACTCTGGCCTGATGACCTTCCTTGGAGATAAAAAGGTTGATAAGATTGTGAGAAAAGCTGCCGCTTGTTGGACTGATTGCAGGCTTGCAACAGTTTCCATCTTAACATAGCTTTGCCTCTAAAAACATATTCTATTTGGGGACAAACGAACAGAAACAGAGGCCAGGTCATCTATTTCAGAGTAATTCTTTTAAACTTGATGGCAAAAAAAAAATAAGTATTCAAAAATGAATCCTCACCTAGTGAGGTCAAAAAACTAGTGTTTGTACCAGTTTGAAGAAAATAATGGGATAGTTTACTGCAGCGTGCATTATTAGGCTCCTCTTTCAGTCTGTGGAGATGGGGGTGGGGGGTTTTAAGGGTGAAAGGGGCAGAGGTGTTGTATTTTTATATAGCATGTGGTCTGCTGCGTGCCTGACAGCCACAAAAAGAGACTGGTGTGCCTTTCATAGACAACAGGGCTCCAGCTTGTTAAACAACAAATAAAGTCCGATCAGCAGCATAGATTTATATGGATCCAACGAATGAACACTCCTCCAAAAGCCTCGCAGCAGAAATCAACTTGGAGAAGCTGCAGAAGATAGCGGCAGAGCTGATTCTCCCCGGCAGGTTCCTCCTCAGGCCTCTGAATGCAGCTCTGGAGTTCATCAGCAGCCTCCTGGCCTGGATCGTAGGATGCAGCCTGGTCCGAAGGCATTTCCACCTCATGCTGTCAGGACTGGTCCTCTTTGGACCTCTGCTGAGTTTCTGGGTTTCCAAGTATAGCATATTCGCTAACGGCAACCACTACCTGTACAGGTGAGAGCTTTCATCAACAAAGGGACTAGTTATTGGGTTTAACTCGGAGCGCTTTTATGTAGACTGAAACCTGTCCTGACAGGCGACCGGGTCAAGTGGTGACTGGAAAGTCAGCTGATGCATGAGGTCTGGGGAAATGGAATGAGATATGACAAAAGACAAAACATCCTTACCCAGGAGTTAATTTGAGATAAAACTGAAGTCATAGCTTAATAATGGCAATTAAAAGTAATACTTTGCATTTTGAGCACTTCTCTTTATTTAAATTCACCGGTTTACTGGTAAGGATCTGGCTTTTAAGCTTAGGAATAGAGTTGAACATGCTTTTAGGGTAAAAGAAGAAAAATTAGTTGTTTTAGACATTTTTAGACTCAAACTGTCCTGAAAAGAGGACAAGATAACAGGAAGTGCAGAAAATAACAAGGTGCTCATGTAAAATGATGCTTCAGAATGACAACAGAAACCAGAATTAAGTGAAAGAAAAAGGAAAACCGGAATTCAGTGGGTCATAAAACAGCCAAAAGTCTCATAGACTCAGTCATAGATGATGATTATGATTAATAAAGCAATTTACAGTGAATGGTATCTGCAGGTTTTCAGGGTTATTCATAGGAAGGGGCCACAGTCAGTCAGAGGACCCCTGAACTGTGAGTTTAATACGCCTTCAGTGCAAAGCACGGCAGTTCAGACGTCATGATGGGGGAACAGTTTGAATGCATAGAAATACTTGTGGAGGCCAAAGAGAACAAAAAGAGACAATAATTTAATTCAATGATGCTTTATTGATCCCCGAAGGTACAGCCAACTGCAACGGAGCAGAATCTGTGTTGTAGATTATAGATGTTAACATTATAGACCAGGGGTCTTCAATGGTGAGAGGAGGGAGCAATGACCAACTAGTTATATCCATCCTGGGAGTGTGCTGGGTGGGTGTGTGTCGATTTTTAAAGGGCTGATGGAGGAGCTGACTACAAAGATTCAACCTACTTTATCCATTTACCTATTTAGCCAATAGTTTTAAAAAATATTCTGCTTGAAAATATACCAGCTAAAAAAACAAGAGTAACTCCAAAGTGATCCAGTCCTCATTCAAATGTTTGGTACCTGTGAAGGTAACACTTGAAAGGAGTTACAGAAAGTAGAAAATACTTTAATGACAGCGGTGCAGTACCTCCAGGATCCACTAGGAGCTCACAACCCTGGCATTGAAAACCTTTATTATAGACTATAAACAGTGGCAAGTTGAAGTCTACGGGGTTATAAGGGGCGCTGAACAAAAATAACAAACATTGTAAAACAAACAAACAAACAAAAAAAAAGTGGGTGCGTGATGATAATAAAAGAAAACTGCATCTGTGTCTTAATATGGCCGAAGCTTCTAGGCGATTGTTAAAGTGAACTCTGAAGGTGAAATACTGAAATAGTCCAAGGAGTAAATCGGTTACACACAGCAAAAATAATTCATCTAACCAAGTCTTATGATCTCACATCTAGCATAAAACTGTCTTTCTGATCTTTTTTTGAAATCCGAAATACTAATCGGGATTGTGTCAGATTATTCATTTACTTCTGTGAAGATTCTACTTAAGAGCAATAATCTGCCAATGCAGTGAGATAACTGCACTTTATTAGACTTCATGAAATATATTCTTAAAAGAAGAGATACCTTTAGGTTAGATCTAAAACTGCTAGATCTGGTTACATGAACATGAATTCTGTAGTACATTACAAAAACTGTTCCAAAAAAAAAAAAAAAAAAAGATTTCTTTAATAGTGTTCTTCTGTAAACTGAGCAGGTAAATAAGATGATATGCCAAATAAATGCTTATTTTTTACTTTATAACATAATTTGATATTATCCACGGGAAATAATAGAGTTGTATTTTTCTTATTTTAAATGTGAAACATGGTATATATTTCTATATGTATGCTTTGGGTTCAGGGGCCATAGCAAGAGCCAGGAGCAGCTCTACAGAGGTGCTGGTCCCTGTCTAGAACCATCTGTAACCATAAAGCAATAGAAAACCTGTGGACTAACATCAGCTGGGCTGTATCTTATGGAGCTGTGGGATGTGGTTCCACAGTCCTCCACACAGGAGCCAGAAGTCAATCCACTCTATGAAACAAATGGTTCATAACTACACAATCTTTTTAAGTAGATCAGAATATGTTAGACGGGTATTTTTCATTAAGCCCAGATTCTTGTATTACAAAGTAGTTTTTTTTGTTTTTGCTCTGATTTCATATTTTGATCCTCAGTATCATGTTTTCATTGACGTAGGAGGAAAATCATCAATTTTTACAGTATATTAATCTATTAAACATGACTATATTTTAATATTTTACTTTTATGCATTTAACCTGTTTGTATATTTTAAGACACTTTATGAATAAAAACATAATAAAAAAATATTTAGTATTAGTTGTTTAGTTTCTTTCCACTTTGATCACAGATCACAGTTTTCAGAACATTTTTTTTTTTTTTTGGGGGGGGGGGGGGGCGGGGGGGGCGGAGGATTTCAAGACGGGAAATAAAACCATTAACTATGATTTTCAGCTTCACTCACAGTAGTTTGTCCATTTTAACAGCTACAGATTTCCCTCCAGATAATGATTTTAGTTCAGGCGCTTCTTCCTTGGTCTCCATCGCAGTTAAAGTTGTAGTGAAACCTGCTTCATTGTGGACAGAGATTAATAATTTGTTCCTAATCTTCCTGGACACGACCTCCTGGCTCCATCTGAACACCAGATCCATCACGTGCTGTAAACTGTACACACCTTTCTTGGGCTCCAGGTATAATCTTGCCTTTGTTTAGTTCACACAAACTCCATAATACATTTAAAACCTCATTTATCACTTTAAAGAATCAGTTTCATCTTGTTACAAGCTATGATTATAGCCAGATAATATGAAGCCAAACGTCCCACCGTTCAAACAGCAAACATTGCTTGTGTGCTTTTTATTATCTTTTTTACATAGAAAACAAACTGAAAAGTTGGTAAAGAAAATTAAAGCCGCCTTTCAATACATCTTGATGTTTTGCAGATAAAATGTAGATCTGTTCTGTTATTTGTTAATAGAAATGATGTTTGATTCATAGATTAGATGTGAGGGGATGCAGACCCCCCCCCCGCTGCTCAGACTGTCTTTTAACATTTTTCAGACTTCTAACGGTTCTGGTTCTACTCCCTCTTACAGGAAGTTCCTCAGGTCTACCTGGGGTTGGACCTTCATCCTCACCAGCTCCTTCATCGTCCTCCTCTCCTTCTCGGCCTGCCGCTCCATCTCCCTCACCCTCCGCCACCTCTCTCGGATGGCGCTCTCAGGCGTGCTGTGGTGGGGCTGTCGTCGCCTTCTGACCCTGCTGGAGGACGCGGCCGGTGCCTGCTACGAACCCCTGGCCCCTGTGCATGAAACCCAGAGCTCCTCCACCCCAGCTCAGCCTCTGCTGCTCTTACATGAAGATCAGACCAAGGCCTCCTGCCTCAAAGCCAACATGACGTGGAGAGGCTATGAGGTTTCCCAGGAAACCCTCATCCTCTGCCTGTGCTGCCTGCTGCTTGTGGAGGAGCTCTCCGTCTTCAGTCGTCACCTGGAACAGGAGAAGCGTTTCCACAGGCCTGCTAGCGCTCCGCTCAGAGTCCTCTTCCTCCTCTGTGTGCTTCTGCTCTTTATCTGGATGGTCTTGCTTCTGTGCATGCTTGCATACTTCCCTGCATGGCCTTCTCAGCAGCTGGGAGGAGCTCTGGGCTACCTGGGGTGGAGGGGCCTCTATCAGGGATGGTACCGGCTGGCACCCAGTCACTGGTCCCCCGGTTTACCAGGAGAGGGCCTTTTTAGCTGCGCAGAATCTGACAAACACTCCAACTAGTTTAATGTCTTTCAAATTAATCACAGCACAAGACTTAAAAGATTCCTGTTGCTTTATTTTTGTAATCTGAAACAAAATGCATGCAGCACTTGGAGAGAAAAAGCTCATTTCTGTCAGGACACGTATCATGGAACTTAATCAGTGTTTTACAACAGTAGCAGTAGCTTGTTTTAAGATAAAAAAAAAAGAAGAAGAAGAATCCAGTCGCTTGTTTCAGTAGATGAGAGCCTTCCCGTCTCCTCTGGGCTTTTTAATCTTGTCATAGTTCTTGTTAATGATGTCAAACAGCACCGCCTGCAGAGAGAGAGAGCGAGACGATGCAACAGGATGACATCACCAGAAGGACATGAGACAGAGGGAGCTGTGGTCAGGTCCAACAGTCCCTTTTATCACAAGCTCCTTTATCACCGGCATCAAACGCAGGAGGACAATGACCGAAAGGACGGGAAGCTTGGGTTAATGGACAGAACATGGAGGACTCATCAATCCAACACGAGCGGAGCAATTAGTTTAATTGCCTTCCTACTATCAATGGATGGATAACACTTCACCACCGTCTCTCTGCTTCGACGTCATTTAAATGCTGAGCATCCCATCCAAAACACAGCAGCTGGTGCTTCCTGTCTAATACATGTGATTTACAGCGTCCAATCAGCCTTTAGTTGTTGTTTTTTTTAATCATACTGACAAGGTGTGTGGGGGGGGTCTTACGTATGTGTAGCGGATGTCCAGGACCACAAGACGGAGCTCGCTGTACTGATACTGGTCCAGTTCATGAACCAGCTGTCTGTAGTCTCCCTGCAGCACAAAGAGGCGGTTAGTTTATAATAAAGAAAGAACAAAGGTTCTCTGCAGCTAAGAAACAAAACCAGCCTGATTTACAGTCATGTTCCGACACTGAAAAGTGTGGCATGCATCTATAACTACTCTTTAGAAAGTAGCTCAAGCTGGGACCGATTGATGTGTGTGTGGTCACCAAATCATAAAATAGATTTAGGTCTGAACTTTAACTAGGCCGTTCCATTGTCACCAATGTTTAGAGTCGCTGTCACAGTGGAAGTTGAACTGGTGTCCTTTAGACTGGCAGTAACCCCACAGCATCATGCTGCTGCTAACATGCTACATCCGGGTCGTTTTTTATTATACGACACCTTCTCTTGCTTGTTTGGTGTTAGTTGTGCTGTCAACACTTTCTTCCACCTGCAGCTCCCCCATTTAACCCTTCAGCTGCTTCTCTGATCTGCCATCTTGTCTTGTCTGTCAGTTATGGTTGATGCTTACTTTATTTCAATCCCAACTGTCTTCCTGAGCCGCCTGCTGTGTCCTCTGGTCTTCATGATGCCATTTGTTCTCTAACATTCTCCAACAGACCTCCAAGGTCTTCACAGTACAACTGAGTTAATAAGCAGCGGGGTAGATAAATGGGAAATGCATGCCACACTTTACAGCTTTGTGAATAAAGTCAATAAAAAGTGCAAACCACGTCTTTTCCAGTGCTTTTATATTACATCTAGTCCAACTATGGAAAGAATATGGTGTCTGGTTGGAACATGACACTTTCTACTCTAAGACCTTAATGATGATGCAGATAAACCTGATGGATACTGACCACATGGGGCTGTTTGGAGGCCTTGGCCACAGCATCACCTCTCTCACTGTAATACCTGCCACAGCAAAGAAGAGAGGAGTTACCCTCTAAAGGTCACAAGCGAAATATCATGCCATCATTTGTCCACAAAACAAACTACCTTTAAAAGTTGCTCCATTTAAAACCCATCAGATATTTCACTCACACTGATCGGGTTAGAAATAAATCATAAACTTTCACACTGGTTTTTTATTTAGCAACGGCTCCAGGTTGCAGTCTTTGTTTTCAGGGTTAGCTTCAGGGGTTTTCCAAGCACTGCTGGTTAGCAGTATCAGAATCTGCTTGGTTTGCTCACTTTGTGTACAAACACCAGGAAACTGACTGTAGATTGTACAGCACTCAGATTATGTTTGCTTATTCCATCATAAAAAGCATCCTAGGGTTTACAAAAACAGTAAAGGCCATCAATCTGTGGCACTTCTGTTTTTATCACTTATATCTCTGGATTTACAAACTTAATGAGTGTTTTTAAGCTAAAGGAATCAGAAATGCTTGTAAACAGACAGAGAGCTATTGTTGCGTTTCCTTTGCTTCTGCTAAAAATTAAGGAAAACAAATGCATGCAGCTCCACACACAGAAATGACAGGAATGAAAAGGACCAGAGACAGAGATGATTATATGGGATCCTTCTGATCAGCTGCCAAAGCAAAAACCCTGCAAACATTAACTGCGGCTTACTTTGAAATCTGAGTCTGGAACGCTTCGATCTTGGTGCGTGTGTTGGTCAGCAGCTCAAACACTTTCTCCTGTTAGAACATTAAATACTCAGCTCAGCATCCACAGACAAATCCAACTGTAAGGCAGAATGGTGACACCACCTTACCAGGACCTCATCGTTAAGTTACTAACCTGTACAGCCACCCCAAAGTTGTTACCATCCTCAATTCTAGGAATCTGAAGTTGGACCCACATGGACACCTGACGGGAAAACAGTCATGAAAATCCCACCATGAGGCATCAAGTAACACTTAAATATAATTCAAAACAGAAAAGGCAGCCATAGAATAAAGCTGTAAAAACAGACTGACTGTGTTGAGCTTCTCCTTCAGGGTCTGGATCTCAGGTTTGACCTTATTCAAAAGACTCTCCACTCTCTCGTTGCTGCAGATGGGACCACAGGGAGGCCCTGAGGGGCAGCAAGCAAACAAGACTTAGAATGACGCAGCTAATCTTTAGTGAAGCTACATTAAAGCCATTCTCATCTGTTCATAACCACAACCAGCAGTTAGCAGTGTCCCATTTCCCCTTCAACACTTCCCTTCAAGTCTATTTTTAGTGGTGATAAAATACACTCCTGATGTGTGTGATAAACTACCATCACCTGTCTGTGCTGTTTGCTGTTTGTCTAAACTGACAAGCAGGACAAGACAGTAATAATCGGATGATAAGTCCAGAGATCCCTGGCGACAAATCACCCTGAACGCGGTGGCAGCATCGTGCTGCCGACAGATGAGGAGGATGGAAGGAGATAAATGCGACCTAATCTATGCTAACAGTCAATGTCTGAGGTTAGGCAGTTTATATTGAACTTTGTGTTGATCTGTTAAAACCACATCCTCATGAAATAATGAAAGGCAGAGGTTTGCTATGAACACTGAAAAGGACAAAATAGCTTCTCTTTTTTTTCTCGTGTGTTCTCGTCTACCTGAATCCTCCTCCTCCTTCTCCTTCTCGCCTTCTTTGTCCTTCTTCCCCTCCTTCGCTTCCTTCTGCAGCACAAGAACATAAAGCCTCGTGTCAAATCTATTGTTTTTGCTGGTGTGTTTACTAATGTGGTTACTGAGCGAAATAAATGAACCCGTTTCCGCTTTTAGAGACATTTGCAAACATATTTTCCTCCCAAAACTAGAGATACAGACAAATATTCTTATTAGCTTTCATTTTATTTACACATTTTGACTAATGAAAGCATCAGGCACGCTATCAGAAATACTTCTGGTATTCCTGATAGAATGCAACATTCATTTTTACAATCAGTGACGCTTATGCTAGTAGATTTGTTTTTTTTTGTTTTTTTTGATGATCTTGTGATTGCTTCTGCCAAGATGTTAAAATGCCAAATGAAATGATTAAGAGGCATTATGCATCATCTGAAATAAAAAGCCCACACATCTTTCAGTTTAGAAAAATCTTAGAGAGGTTTCACACTGATTAGTCGCCATGGTTATCAAGGACTCCTTTTAAAGCTAAATAAAAGTGTCGAAGAGGGCATTTAGAAAGCTATTTATTCTAAAGACATTTAATAAGGGGAGAGAAATTTGACAAAAAATGCATTGAATTTAAGGTAATAAACTCAAGAGTACTTTTTTTTTGTTGAAGTATAATCGTTTTGGTTCAGATTATCAACTTAAAACCCCTGGAGGACAAGACGCACCTCCTCCTTTTTCTTGCGTTTGGCCTCCTCCTTCGCAGGATCTGGTATTGGGATGTCCAGTGGAGCCTTCAGGGATGCAAGGTCATCACAGCTGAAAGATGTCTGACAGGACAAACAAAAACACAGAGCAGTGATCTTTTTTTTTTTTTTTTGCATAAACTTGTTTGATGTTGGTTTAAAGAATTTTGTGATCAGACAAAAATGGGTTTTATTATCCAATAAGCGCTTTAAGGTCATCATACTTTCAGGAGATTCTCCAATTGTTCAATCTTCTCAGGGAAGAATTTGGAAAGCAGCTGCTCTGCCTGTCAAGATAATAACTCACATCAACACAAAATCACTGAGAAAGTTCAGATACTTTAGAAATCTAAAAAAAAACAACAAAACAAACAAAAACCATTACCTCCTTCGTGAGCTTTTGGCAGAAATCATCCACCTGCAACAACACATAAAGCTTATAAAAAAAAGGAAATCTGCAGTCAGCTTGGATCATATTCTCCAAAGCAACGCTACAGGCCGTGATGCTAACTTGAGCCCCGTCACCTCATCTGACCCCCAGCCCCAATGTCTGCCTACCTGTAAACACTGACCCAACCCCCCCTCCACCAGCAGATGCTGTTAGCATCACACCGTCCAGGTGTTTTAAAGGGACATCGTTTTTAAACTGACTCTGTTTAACATATCAAGCTAGCTAAGGAGCTCACCTGTTTCTTCGACTCGAGCTGAATACCCATAGAAGTCATGTCCGCTCTTAGGAAAGACAACTTATTTAACAGATAAAAGTATAAAAGTATTTTAGCTTTGACAGAAGCGACGGAGAAAAGCTAAAATATTAGTTTTCTTCTCCGTGTAACTCGACGCCGTGCAGAACAAGGAAAGTGCTCAGAGTTACTCAGCATAAAAAGCGAAAATGAAAGCAGAAAGCCTTTTGTGACAGCGCCGTACTTTCCCAACTTCACTGTGAGCTTTCGCGGTGCATTGTGGGCACTGTAGTTTTAAGCCATTCAATCTCTGCACTTCACAGAACAAGTGACTCTGACCGAAAAAGCTATTAGAAACACTCACATCCAAATCCACAAATAAAAATAGACTATTGATAACATTAATATAACATAATATTAAAATAATATGATATTAAAATAATAATGATAATAATGATTGCTGTAAAAACAAAATATTTTCCTGTATGTTTAAACTTTAACATAAAAAATAAAGTCTGACATTGTGATCTTCTGGTAGAAATCAGTATAAATTAGCTTCACAAAAATGTTAAATAATCGCTGTAAATGGATTTATATGTGGATTTCTATTCAATCTTGTCTTTCAGTAATATTTCCTAAAGATAAAATATCATCGGAAAGCATGCTGGAGAATAGACTATAATTCTTACTACCACTGAACTATGATGATGAAAATTCTCATTATTGTGAGTCAGAAATACAATTTATTAAATGAACATCCCTGTTAGTGGTCAGAGGAGAATTTCTTTCTTTTTTGTGTCCTGTTTTACCAACCAGATTTGCTTTCACAAGCAGACCAGTGTGGTGGTTGCCATTTTCAGCTTTATAAATTTTATTGAAAATTATTTAGGGAATAAACTCGTATAAATTGGACACTGAAATAGAAGGGGAGGTTATAAAGGGAGAGGGGATAAGAACTAAAGGGAGAGAGAAAGATAGAGCCAGGAAAGAGTGGTGAGCGGACATAAAAAGAGAATACAAAACAGCAGAAGATATACAGCAGCTACTTGAGGTCTGCTTTCGCACCTGCATGAGATGAGGGGAAAAGAAAACAGGAAAGATAACAAGATAACAGGAAAAAACAACAACAACAAAAAAACAAGATTACAAAGTTAACATCAAAAAAGCTTCAGGAGAAATGGGTATGCCTTAGATATGTGTGTGAAAAGCAAAGCCTATGGTGATTACACAATATTATTCAGAGTGGTAAATTAGGCTTAAAACTTTCCTTTTTGATAAAGCTTATAGTTAGACTGGCTCAGGTTATCCTGAGCTATCTCTATAATTATGCTGCTATAGATTTCTGGAGGACATAGGGATAAGTTTTCCTCATTCTGCTTCATTCTATCTCTATTCTCCCATTCTACAGCATTTGTTAGGTCAAACTATAAATTTATGCTCTGTTTTTTTTTTCTCATCATGGTAACTTCATCTGGTCTGTTCCTTCTAGGCTATAGCACATATTGGAGAGAAATGCCTGCTGGCCTGCTCCCATCAACACCTTTTTTTCTATAGTTATTGGAGCTTGGCCAGTTTTTCAGTGTTGCCCTGTTTCTCTTACTGTAACTAACTGGGTGGGCTCTCTTTCATCACATTGGAACTGGCTCTGAGCTTCTCTGATTGACTTAGTCTTTCCTGGATGCGCCGCCTGTGGAGCTGGATGATAGTTTTCTTTTATATCTCTGCTTCTCTCTGTATGTCTGTTTCTGTCTTCTTGAACTCCAGTCGGCCTCGGCAGATGGCCGCTAACACTGAGCCTGGTTCTGCTGGAGGTTTATTCCTGTTAAAAGGGAGTTTTTCCTCTCCACTGTCGCTACATGCATGCTTGGATTGAGGGGTTGCTGTTGAATTCTACTCATACTTGGAGCATAGGATGTTCCAGTAGGTCAGAGGAAATTTTCAAGACTAAAGAACATAACAAGTAGTTTAAATAATGTTTAGACAATATAATAATACAGTAATTGTTTTGTTCTTTCGTATTTCAAATATAAATATTATGATTTATATCTATTGTTATTTATGGTCATTTTAAATAGAGACATTTTTTTCTGAATGCAGAAACAAACCTGCATTCAAACAAAAGATCCGTAGCTGCAATGATTAATATGGGTACAACCCTCGTCAGCTTAGTACATGAAACTTGGGCAGCAGTGGACAGGCTCACTATTATTGTTCAGTAACAGAGTGGAGTGATAATTTAAGCATGGGCTCATCCTGCCTTGTATCAACTACTCAGCCAAATGTGTTATAATGGTCTGTTATCTTGGTTCCCTTTGTACCAATGTATCATTTTTTAAACATCACAGTGAACACTGACCATTTTCATCCATTTGCTATGTAACCATACCATGAAGGCACCAATTCATTAGGATAATGCACCACATCACAAAGCTCAAACCATATCAAACTGGTTTATTGAACATGACAATAGATCCTATGTCCTCCAAAGTCCTCCACAGTCACCTGATCTCAATCCAACTGAGAAGCTTTGAGATGGAACAGGAGACTCAAATACAGATCTAGGACTACCTAAACTGTACTAACTGTGCTATGATGTTAATATAGATATAAATATCTCAGCATTATTATTATTATTATTATTATCAGCTGATTGTTAAATAAATTACATTTTTATTGTAAGTTAAGATAAAAGTCCATGATGTCACTATATTCATTGTAGAACTATATAAGATATTTTATGTCTTTTAAAGTTTCGTTTTTATTTCTATCATCTATATTTTCTCTTACATTTAGTCCAGTGGTTCATCTAACAAGTTCATGCTTTTTTAACGTTAGTACCGGTAAGTCTTATGTTCTGCCTACTTCCACTGGGTGTCGCTGTTGCTTTCCATGGAATAGATCTGTGACAAACAGGACACATAAACATTAACAGTCCTTGAGCAAACACATGAAAATCATTGTGTTTGCTTTGTACCCGACCACCATTAAATTTATGTCTGTTTCCAGTGTATATTTGAGCCAGCTTCTCCTGACTGTTCATTACTATCATTACAAAAATATGAGGTGTACTGTATTTTTAAAGGTATATGAGCACAAATCTAACATGATGTCAGATTTACACAATGGCAGCAATTTGTCAACACAACTTTCTACTGAAAGCACAGTTTGTGGTTGAACCCAGAGTTGAGCGGCTCTGCTGACGTGTCTCATTCGTCACACCGTCTCTTTCATCAGAACATTTGTGAGTATAGTTGTGGTTAATTTGCTCAGGTCAAACAAATAAAAGCTCCCGGGGAGGGGGGGGGGGGGGGGGGGGAACCCCCCCATAAAAGGATCCTGATTATTTGCAGAACTACTATGTGCTAACAGGTAAATTCATCAAGAGACCAGATGAATCCCCCCTGGTAGACACTTGGTCTGTGTGACAGACCACTGTTTTCTGCTGATAAACTTCATTGCTCAGGAATCATGTCATTCATGGCTGGATCCAAAGAGCAAAGGCTAAACTTGTTTGCACTGAAAACACTTCTTGTTATTGACTTATTTTGACTGGGTAAGTGATTAAAAGCTCACACAGCTCAGTTCAGAGGGAAAGTTGGGAAATGGTCTGGACAAGGTTCAGCTATCTTCAAAAAAAAAAAAAAGTGGGGCATAGAGAGAGGAGGTACATGGGGAACCTTTGGACTTGTTTCTCCCCGGTGAATTGCGTCAGCTTTGACCTGTTGCAGCCATCTATGTTTACATATATAAACTGGATGGACGCACATGAAGTCTTGTTCCTTTTACATCCAGTTGTATACCAATAGTAAATGTGTGTATTTGGGATTGTGTTTCATTTTAATTCACATTATTCATTAAAAAAGTTTCAATTAAACATCGTCTTCTTGAAATCCTTTCTTAAACCAACGTAATGTCACTTCATAAAATTTACCTTTTAAACACACTCGCCCTGCTTATGGGGAAATCAAACTTAGTACATTTGAATGGGGTACATACATTTTTACCCCAAACCACAGATTCACATTTAGATTTACCTCTGGACTTTGACTGGGCCATTCTCACACATTAAACAATTGATATAGATCTGTAGCTCTGCCTGTATTGTTGGAAGGCATGCCTTCACCCTATTTTTCAGATTCTAACTTGCTCTCTCCTTGTTCTTATCCCATCTGACCAACATTACAGCCCATGGCAATGAAATGATCCCCTCAGCATTATTTCACCACTATCACAGTAGGTAATAGTGAGCTCAGAGTAACGTGATTTGTTTTCTGCCTCCTTTTGCATTTGTTTGAAATACTTCTATTTTGGTTTCATCTCACCAGTGGCCCTAGTTTCAAATATCTCTTTTTTCCCCTACATGCACATAGTAACCTGCAAATGGGATGTTTAATGGTTTACTTTCAAAAATGGCTTACAGCACTTCGATAGAAGCCATATTTGCTTTGTGCATGACAAAGACTCTTGTCACCTGAGGCCCATGATCTCTGCTGCTCATCCAGATTTTGATGCTACTTTTCTGATTGATGCTCTCCTTAGCATCAATCAGATGCTAAGAAGAAATCACAATCATGCAAAACTCTTTTCAGTTTTGGATGATGGACTTAGCATTGTTCTGTTCAATATTTTAAGATAGTCATTTTCGTTTTTTAATCCCAGTATGCTTTTCACTTCTCTGCATTTTTACTACTTTCCTTTCTCCCGGTTCCTCCCAGTTTCTTCACCACTACTCTCTCACAAATCTCTCACAGCACACTGGGATTTCAACTGAGCTTAAACTGAATGCAGATTGATTCTTGTGAATAAATGAAGACAAGTTCCTGCATTTGATTTTATTTATATGTAATAAAGTAAGGGAGCTGAAAACAAACTGCACACCACATCTTCAGTATGATTTTAAATGTATTATTCTCTTTTTTTGACAACAATTTTGCACCAATCTATGTAGGTAATTCTGTTCAAATATATTAAATGTGGTTATAACACGACAAACTGCAAAGGTTAAGAAGATGTAAATGCTTTTGCGATTCACTGGAAATGAACTCACCATCATGACGTTGTTAAAGCTTATCTACTTGTTAAACTCTCCCTTATCTAAATCATCCTTTCAATCTGCCATTTAAATTGTAAATGCTGCACAGGGTCCTGTTCTTCCTGGCCTTTAAATTGTTTTGGTGGTAGTTGTGCTTTTCCGATGCAAGTGGAGCCAGGTCTCTACTGCATATTAATGGTCATTGCATTTTCACTAGCTTGCTAGTTCTTTTCCACAATGTACCTTTGCTTTGAAATATGTTTGTGTTTTTAAATGTTTGTCTCAAATCAACTGTGGTTCCATAATTATGGTTTCTGCAACGTTTTCCACACATTAAAGGTTGGACAATGTGTTGGCAATATGTGGAAGCCTGGACTTTTCTGCAAAACATTTGCAGGATTTACTGTTTTCACAGCTGGAAACATTTGGGACTGTTGTTGCTGTCAGAACACACAGGCCCTAGAAATCTAAGTAAAATGTATTTTAGACTAACTTTGTTTAAACTGAACACATTTAATATGAGAAAAATAAAAACAACAGAAAATAAATGTCTTCTGAAATGTGACTGATGTAGAATATACAGCCCTACTTGCTTGTTTGCTTTGAACTTCTTGCATAGCTCCAATTACTTGAAATTGTTTCATTCTAACCCTAAAGTCATGTTATCAGGTGAAGTGATGAAAGATGTTAAAAGGGAGTTAAAATAGAGCACAAAGTGGGATAAGTCCAATAAGAAGATGGATTGCCATAACAAGAAGGGAGGTCAGGCTGCAATGTTTTGGGGTAAGGTTATAAACAACATCCACATATTTAAATATCTCATGGAGCACTGTTCAATCCATAATATGAAATTTTAAAGGGTTATTCATGAACTCCAAAAACCTATCCTTCATGACTGAAAGCTGAGAAGGAAGGTATTGTAAAAGGAAAGACATTAAAAGCAACAATCACAGTCTATACAGGCCAAGAAGGGGCACAAAAAAACATGTCGAAAAATGGGCTCTGGTTGGATGACACCAAAACTGAATGTTAAGGTCAACATACACAAGCTAACAAAGCAAACTGGTCTAAATACAACAGGCTTGTGTTTAAAGTTGGAGGTTAAAGTATTGAATGATAATCTTTTTTTGTCAATACAAAACCATAACATCTAATGGAGACAACCGGTTCAGCTTGTACATTTAGTATGCAGACAAATATAAAAAAAATAGTTAGGGTTTTAGTAATTGAAAACTAGGGGAAAAAATCCTTCTATCGGTACAAAAACAGATTACCTGAGTTGTGGCGCTAGTTTGCAAACACATTGTAGTGATATTGTCCTTAGATTCTTGGTGAATCTACATTATTATAATGACTTAATAAGGAAACTATACACACACAGGATGTTTTAAACAAAGGTTTAAAAGCAACAAACCTATTTCAAAGTTGATGTTTATACATCATTTTGTGCTGATATGGTTTATGAACATCTAAAATAAACTAAATATTATGCAGTTACATGTATTTGAGTTTAGAAAATATTTTAGAAACAAGATAAGAAGTGATAATTTGCCTTCTTGTGTTGTGTTATAAAAATTGTGATATTTAATAAAAATAAAAAGGCTAAAAACTGAGGTTTAAATGAAGTGAGAGTCGATATGTTTATTAATGTGTAACAACAATGAGCTGCAGCTCAAGCTTCCGGGTTGCTCTACGTCAGCTTTTACGTGCGGCTCTGCAGGAACCATCCGGGTTTGCATCATCCGGGAGGGACGGGGTGAGCAGCCCGGGGTTAAGAGACAGCGAGCATCACCAGTATGGACACAATCTACAGACAAATAAACTAACAAACATTAGCATATGTTAATTTTCCGTCAGAAGCGCCTCCTCCCTGCTGCAGCTTCGCGCTGAGCGACTGGGGGTTTGCTGTGATAAAGCAGCGTGGGGACTCCGTGGAGCCAGTGATCGTGGGGCAACAGTGGCAGGACGGAATCTACCGAACCGTTTCCAAGGTGTTTCACTTGGAGCAAAGTGCGAAGTCCTCAGTCGGAGGACAGATATGAGCTGTGAAGAGCTTTAAGCTGACCGCAGATAACTTATGTGCGCCTTTTTTAAAGAGTGTTTAAGTTATTAATTTAAATTTAGCATCAGAGATGTCTTGCCTTTTATTAGGAGTCATACGAAGGTAAGCAGTCATTCATTTATTTGTGATGTCATTCTGATTATCGCTTGAATAATAAACCTGTCCAATGTGTTTGATATAACTTATCACGTTCAACCTTTTGTTCATTAGTTACTAGAAACAGAAATTGAACTTGTGGTTCTCCAGTGTTCCTCAGCTGCAGTCAGAAACTTGTCAGACTTGATTTGGTTGCACTTCAACCGACATTCAGAAGAACAAAAATATTTCTGTCTTTGACAAAGCAGTGCGTATGTTTAGTTTAATCTTCTGCATTCCTTCCCTTTATTAATTGCTCTGCGCCTGAAGGCTTTGTGGTGAGGCCGCATCACTCAGGAAGCCTGGAGTCAAAGTGAGCTATCAGTTGAAAAGAGTGTACTTTTATTTCATCTTTAAAGACGCATGCCAAAGACACATAGTGACACTTTTTTTTACCAGTTTGTATGTGTGTTAGCACCAGGTTCTTGTGTGCTCTGTTTGTGTTTCTGCCTGAAGGACTGCTGCTGAGTGCAGTTGTTACTGAAATGTAATTCAGCATGTTGTGTGCATGTTTGTCTGCTGTGGTGCTTTAGTTTCTCCCTTCATACGCTATGACTGTTTAACCAGGATATGTCAGGCATGGGCAGTGAGGTGTGTAGCTCTGTGGTGTGTGTGGATTTGCTTGTCCACACAGAGGTGTGTTTCTTTTAAATGAAAACAGATGAACCAGGATTCCTGGCTCTCCTTGTTGGATTGTCATGTTTACCACTTTCTGCTGAGGGTTACGAACATCTCAATCTTGCAAAAAGCACCATGTGGCAAAATTCTTGAACTTATTTGGTTTTGGGTGGGAATGGGGTGGAGAACAGGAAGCAGTTTGGGGGTCAAACTAGAGCAAAGGTCACTAGCATATATGGCCTAACGAGAATCAGACTGTCTTCAAAGAGGATCTGATCCGACCCGACTAGTTTGATAGCATATTTCTCAATTTTTTTACACCCTTCACGTCAAAGAATTTGAATTTAAATTAAATTAGATTCAGGTCATGTCCTGTTTTTAAATCATGATCACACTCAGTGTAATGTTTAGCTGTGTCTCACCAGTTAGTGTAATTAACTGCATGACAGGATTAATGTAACTAATTGATGAGCCGTGCGGCAAAGAGACTGAATACTTTAGATCTGACTGAAGAGACTGTTTTCCATTAAATTTCGCTTAAAAAAAGCTATACAAAGGGTCTTTATACCTAAAGGTTTCTGGGGCAAGGGTCTGTCTGCGGGTAAGGTTAGGAGCGAGTAGTGGGGTTATTTGTGTAGTTTCTATCCAGTGATCTGTCATTGATCTGCTCAACTCAACAAATGATTAAATCTTAAAGCTGTTAATGTGTAAAATGTCAGGGTACAATGATGCATGCAGCTGAGAGTAAAGGTTTAAGTAATCCTAAACTCTGTTTTTAAACTGTCTTTTAAAGAATGTGTATTCAATTTTAAAGTATAAAGATTTAGTTTAAGTAATGCATTTTAGATTTCATATAAAAGATGATTAAATGCAGTCAAGATTGATAAAGAAAAGACATGGAAAGGTAAAAGTTAGTGCTAATATTGCTAGCTTCCAATTAGCTATATCCTCACAGTGCTGGTTAATCATCTCTGCTCTAAATCCCTCCTCAGTACCCAAATGTCTCCTCACAAACAATTTAAATGTATTAAAAAGATTCAAATGGACCCCCTAAACTGAGTGTTTTTGGCCCGACTACAAATCTTTAGCAGTTTTTACTTTGCTTCACCGATTAGCCGTACAGACCCTAATTTAGAGAAAGACACGAGATTTTTAAATTGGCATAAGCCAGATTAAGGTGTGTAATTCATTCTGGATTCTGAAGGATCTGGAAATCATCTCTTTGGAAATTTTCACAAAAGGTAGGGACATTCATTACAATTCTTTGTGCTGATTGGGTACCCGCATCCCATGTCAAGCTTTTAGCCAATCACAGCACCGGTAGCAGCTCAGATATTCCAGCTAAAACTGGCGCAGCCATGATTCTTTTGTTTAAGCTTGCGCCTCTAGTTGACATGGTGATGTCATACACTTCCCTGCATTTCATTGGTCCGAACCATTTCTGTATTGAGCCAAACGCTTCTGCTGGCTTCTGGCAAGATGTATTTATGGAGAATTTGTGAATTCACAAACTTGTAATAATTGGTCTTGCATTCAAGGTAGCAAGATTTCAGGGGGTTCTTAGAATACCCTTAAAATGTTTGATGAATTATAAACCCTGTTTTAAAGTTTCTTTATTCAGTAAAAGGGTTTCCATTACCCAGATTTATTAAAAACTGTACATTTGTATTTCAACTTAAAAGCAGACGTTAGCTTGAGTGACATTAGCATGTATACACTAGTTGATAAGTCACACAGTGCCAAGAAATGTTTTTTTTTCTTTCTTTTAACAAGTACCTAAAATGTTGCAAAAGACTTGAAAGGAGTGGAGGTTTCTTCTAGTCCACTTTATCAACTTCATCAAATTGTTAACGCCAGATATACTTCCTTTCCTCTTTCAAAATAAGACTCTTGTCTTCAATAGATCTCTACTTCTGTTGATATCAAGACATTAGAAAGTGGTTTAAAAGTTATCAGGGCAGCTTAGACGGCCTAGACCAAGACAGAAATCAGAGGACGTCCCGTTTTAAGAGGCGGATCTTAACAGCTGTCTCAGGGATTTAGTTTACGAGCAAATATCAGCAAATCTGCATGTATATCAGCCCCACCTATGTGAGGTCCAAAGGTAAGCCATCTAGGAACACGCTCACATGTTAAAGTCAAACAGAGGAAACAATAGAATATGGTACATGTGGAACATCCACAGTCAGCGTTTTCATTGTTAACATCCATTGTTCAGCTCCCAGCTGCATACAGCTATGAAGACCATGGCCCATAACTGGTATTCTGAAACCAAAAAGGTTTACCTTATGGTTTACCAGTTCTTGGATTTCCAGCTGCCTGGTGTCCAAGTTTATCTCCAAGATAACAACATCAAAGATGGACAATTCCTCTCAGCCTTGTGGGACATTTGCTTGCACTCTCAGCACAAACTTCACTGTTGATGATTAATTGCTCTCTTTTTGACAGTGAAACACACCTCAGAGCACAAGTTCAAAGAAAGTTTGACCTACACTTTATGAACCAGTTTCTGTCTCTTCGTCCTTGCGCTGTGAAGTCACACATTCATCATCCTGCCTGCTGCACATACCTTTTGTCTTTCTAGACCAGAATTACTTGTTTATCTGCATGCATTCATTGAGGTATTTGTGTTCGTCTAATAAACACTCTACGCTGGAATCATATGCCTGCATCTGAACAAGCGATAGCTCCAGTCTTTATATTCATCTACCATATGTGAAAGTGTTGGACTGGTATTGCTTGTTAAACCAGCCAAACCATTTACTTATGTTTAAATAGTTATCTGTAATTCCTAATATGTGCTGAACATACAGAGTCTAAGTAACCACATGCAGTCAGCAACAGCAGGAAGATAACACCGTATGCTCTATGGTCCGGCAGCACACACACAGGTTTGTGTTTTACCAGTAAACATGGTAACCGCCGCTCACTGGCGAGTGTACATGAATATTATGCTGCTGGCAAACAATAGCTTGGCTCCCCCGCAGGCCGTTCTTTGTGCAAAGATGTCATCGTGAGGTTTTTAGTCCAAACTGAAAACCAGAAAAGACTAATCCGCCCTTTTTTCTCATAAAAAATGTCAAAACACAGCTATCCTTGCACATGAAAACATTAGATTACACTTGGCAGAGCTAGAAAAACAAATGCATTGGAAAAAAATACTATTAGACACTTGGATAGATGGTCATGTCTGTGTCCTAAGCAGAGCAGGCTTTGGGAAAGTATATCTACAAGGAAAAAACCTAAATAATCCCAAATAGTTTCTCACAACTACAGTAGAGTTCAGTCACTTAAGGTCAAAACCCCTTGTCTGTTACAGGCAGGGTGGTGTTGGGGCCAGTGTTGGGGTTCGCTCTCTGGCCTCCATTCCTTCTCTACCACCGGCAGTGGCTGATTTTGTAAAAGGAGCGGTAGATGAGTGCAAGCCCGCCAATGTCCACGTAGTGACTGGTACTCCTGAGGAAACGGCCAACATCCTGGCCGGCCTGGAAAGGGACGGCATGGTCAAAAGGCTTCCTAAATACGAGAACTGGTGAGAGTTACACAGATGACTGCCTAATAAACATCTAGTTTATTTTGAAGTTTTGAAGTTCCTGAAGCTAAACTTTCTTTTTGGCAGTTGGCTGGCCCGTACAGACCCAAAGGATGTGGCCCGAGTAGAGAGTAAGACCGTGATTGTAACCAAGAACCAGAGGGACACCATCCCCATCCCCACTGGAGGGGCGAAGAGCCAACTGGGAAGCTGGATGAGTGAGCCAGACTGGCAGAAAGCCAGAGAAGACCGTTTTCCTGGCTGCATGGCAGGTAGGCCAACTGATCCATTTGACGTAATTTCTTAAGTTTTCAATTTTGAAGGGTTAAGATTCCTAATAGAGTCTATTTGGGTCACCAAAGAACCTTTTTGAATAGTGTGGTTTCACTGCTTCTTTTATGCTCTAGGCTCTAGACTACCCAAGGTATCTCAAACATATGTCTGATCCCATGGGTACTTAGCCCCTCTGACCACACTGTTTAGTGTTGCCATTTAGTCTCATTTCTGGAAAAAAACAACGGAAAATGTCACAGATTACCCTCCAGGGATGTTTTGGGACATTAAAATGACATTAACCTTTGGATCCAACAAGTCTGTTTCTAAAGGCAATGCAGCCCCTTATATTTACTCTCGTATAAGTTAGATTTTTATCTTTATTTCACTCTCATTTGATCAAGGTTTTTTTTTTGTACATTATCTATGGTTGATACCGTTTACTTTGGTATCACAGATTCTGTAAAAGATCACAGGTGGCAAATGATAAAACATCTCCTTCTTATGGCGTTGTGCCATTGTGGGAGTTTATGACTGACCTCAAATGTTTGACTATTTGTATTTGTTTGGTAAACCATACTTTTAAATGACTGCTGTCAGTCAGTGTAGTTTAGTCAGGTTCTCTTATTTTGTGTGCATTGGTGAAACATTGGTTTAATGGGGTACTGGAGCTGAATATAGCTCTGATGAATTGACATTTCAAGGACTTTTCAAGGTACGAGGCGATGTGGCAGTTGGTGCAATTCTTTAGTTAAAGGTTCCACTTTCCTGCAACTTTTAGAGGGCTCATTTAAAGAACTCTGATGAAATTGAATGACATGTTGAAATGAGAATTTCACTATTTGATTCAGTTGTTGGAGACTGGTTGCATCCAAGAGTTGCAGGATTGTAGCTCTGGAGGACTGGACTTTGACTTGACTGGTTAAGCTTTAGGTCTCTTATACCTATAAGAGAAGATTACATGACCAGTGGTTTTGGCATCAAGAAGATGCAGCTTATAAGGTGCTTAATCAAAACTGACTTTTAGACTAAATTTGGCAGAGATGTTGGCTTTATGTTCAATTACTGAATCATAGCCTCTTTTGTGAGACAAGTCTTTTTTTATCAACAACATTTTGACTTTACTTTTTCTGCAACTGTAATATTTAGATCAAGAGTGAGACGTTGCAATGTTTAACATCAGTGGTTAGAAACCTACATATCTAGTACCTATTTTCTGTTTCCACAGACTGGTCTCTGATTTTCTTTGTTTTTAAGAATCCACATTTAGGTAAAAAATAGTTCAGTTCTGGGTTTAGCAGTCTATTCATCAAGATCTATACACTTATCCAAAGCACAGAGGTGGTTCTGATGCACCTTATTGTGTTTTCAGAGTTATAATGTTCCAGATGTTCCAGATGTTCTGAATTCCATTCCTAAAAATAGATCTCATTTGTTTTGAGCAGTTTAATTATTCTAAAATTAAATCTAGAGATAATCAACCCCCCTATATAAACAATATCTTTAGTTCATCACCAAATCAGAATTGTTTAACCAGATACCAAATTCAGTGGCTTGTCAATAGTGGGCTCTATACTACAAACAGGCAGGAAAAAAATGACATAAACACAGTAAGTAAGTTAAAATGTAATTATAATATCTGTTTATATACACCAGGCTGGATTTATCAGCATTCCTGATCCATTTTGGTTTATTCTGGATTACTTTTAAATTAGGCTTTAAATATGTGTTTCATATGAGTGCTCTGACTTCATGTGACTGCATGCAGGTCTCTAATCAGCTAAATGAAGGGGGGCAAAAAGCTGCAGCCAATCAGTGCTTTTTGTGTCATCCTTCATCCAATCAGATTAACCCATGATGCATCGGTCAACATCAAACCAATGACAGATTAGTGGCTCAGCTGTAAAGTTCCCACAGATGGAAATGAAGCTGGGACAGAAAACTCAAGACATTTATTTAAAGATAAATAATTTTACAAGGTTTTAACTAGAATGAAAGAAAAGAAAATGATGCCGGACTTAAATATTCAGCAGTGCTCAAGTAGAGTTCATTACTATGTTGTAATCCCCGACCTCTAGTGCACCCACTGATAATTTGCTATCACCAGCTGTCATGTCAACATGAACCCTCGGCGCAAACCATCGAACATCAGGTTATTTGAAGACACATCTCAGACCTGAGCGTCATCCTCTCTGACTTTAGACAAACTGAGGTTGAACAAATGATCTATTTCGACATTTAAGCTCAAAAAGGTCTGATTTATTCATTTGTCCATCATTTTTCCCTCATTTCTGTAGCATATTAATATCTACTGATTGCTGCTTTAAACAGTTCTTGTTAAATTAAGATGATTATAAAAGAAAAAAGGGTTTATTTCCCTTTTATATCAAACACCTAACATTTATTGCCAACATCTGATCTGACAGGAATATTATAGAGATAATTATCCCTAAAGTTTTTTTTTTATCTTTTGGTTCTCCTTTTAGGTCGGACCATGTATGTGATTCCCTTCAGCATGGGACCCGTGGGCTCAACGCTAAGTAAATATGGCGTCCAGGTACTTTCTGTTCCCTAGATACCTTCTACTCAGCAAAAAAAGCCTGCAATAAAACCATAAACCTGCAGGGTTGTTTTAGTTATGAATGATTTGTAAAGTATTGTTGTGCTTTATTGTATGGCCTTATTAGTCTCTGTGTAGTTTTATTGTTATGACCTCTGGATCTTCTGCATCCTCCAGGTGACAGACTCTCCATATGTGGTGGCCAGCATGGGAATCATGACACGTATGGGCAGTCCTGTTCTGCAGAAACTGTCTGAAGGAGGGGAGTTTGTCCGCTGTCAGCACTCGTTAGGACGACCTCTCCCACTCAAAGGTACTTGGAAACGTCTCCAATGACTGAATCCCTTTAGGTGGAAAGTATTCATGGGAATATTCACTTTTCTTTTAGCTCCACTGGTCAACTCTTGGCCTTGCAACCCAGAGAAAGTCCTCATATCCCACCTGCCGGACACCAGGCAGATCTTGTCCTTTGGCAGTGGTTATGGAGGAAACTCTCTGCTTGGGAAGAAGTGCTTTGCTCTCCGCATTGCTTCCCGCATCGCCAAGGATGAGGGCTGGCTGGCTGAGCACATGTTGGTGAGAGCAAAAGAAAAACATCAATCAGTTTCCATACACTGTAGAACCTCTACCATGTTAGTTCACCTTTTTTTCTGTTCTTAGATCCTTGGGATCACAAACCCTCAGGGTGTGAAGCGTTACGTGGCGGCGGCCTTCCCCAGCGCCTGTGGTAAAACCAACCTGGCCATGATGAAGCCTAGCATCCCAGGCTGGAAGGTGGAGTGCGTGGGAGACGACATTGCATGGATGAAGTTTGACAGTCAAGGTGAGTGCAGGTGTATTGAAAAACACACTGACTCTGTCATTACACCCTCCTTTGGTCTGACTCAGGCGTCTCACTCCTCTGTAGGCAAACTAAGGGCCATCAACCCAGAGAACGGCTTCTTTGGAGTCGCTCCCGGCACTTCGGACAAGACCAACCCTTATGCCATGGCCACCATTTCCAAAAACACTGTGTTCACCAACGTCGGTGAGACGAGTGACGGAGGAGTGTGGTGGGAGGGGCTCGACCCCCCTCCGGCTGGAGTTACTCTGACTGACTGGCACGGAAAAACATGGAAGCCAGGTACCAGCGGACTCATATTCGGACATTTTAGGTCCTAAAAAGCTACTAAAAGTTTGACTGACAGAGAAATCTCCTTAGATAATATTTTTCTCCACATTTACATTATTATCAGTCGTTCTGTCATAAAAGGGTTTTTAAGATTTTAAGAGGGTGTAGAGCACCATCTAGTGGTTTACCAAAGTACTGCTATTATTTTATTTATTAAACCCTTATAACATTTTAATGCTTACATTAATAATAATAATTATATTTGATCCTTTGAAGACAATGCTCAGTACAAAATGTTTTTCTTGTTTGTACACAGGAAGCTCTGCACCATGTGCCCACCCCAACTCACGCTTCTGCGCCCCGGCAGCTCAGTGCCCCATCATTGACCCCCAGTGGGAGAGTGAGGAAGGAGTTCCTATTGATGCCATCATCTTTGGAGGCAGAAGGCCTGAAGGTCTGTATAACTTATACAGAATGCACACAAGCTGAACGTCACACAGTACAATTTAAATGAACCAAACATATAATCTTAGTGCATTTATTTCTATAGAATGTTTCTTATAAAATCAGTGAGAATTGGAAAAGTACCAGATCCACAACATGATAAATCCTCTGCACTTAAACAGGCAGTCCTTTAGTTATTTTAAACCAAACTAAACTGGACTCTGTTTTGCTGTTTCTTCTACCTAAGAGGTGAATTTTTCAGATGTTTTGTAAAAGACATCCTCCGTGACACTGCTGATAGCATCTAATGTTTGTTAGTGAGTGTGTGACCCCACAATGATCCCATCCTCTGGTGCAGTTCTCTAACTGGTCCCATTCCTCCCAGTTTCTTAATTAGCAAGAAGAACATGACTCCTCTCCCTGGTATTTATGGTTGCTCTGCTCTTTTTGTCACAGTTATTTTCCTGACTTATAAAGACGAGCATACATCTGCCCTTTTGACTGGCATGTTTCCTTATCTTTCTGATGAGGAAGTCCTATGTATGCGCCCAAGGAAATAGTTATTCATAGATCAGTCGTAATAAGTTCGTAGAAACCTAGCGGTAATGTTTAAATGATAAAAAAACATGACAGTAACATTTAGGATTTTATTTGTTCCTATCAACGGGTATATATTTAAAAATAAATAATAGGAAAAAATAATAGTTCTGCACAAAATGAATATTCTTGATTCACGTTTTTTTTTTAAATATTTAGAAGTTTGATAACCAAGCAGTTAATTTACTGTCTGCACAAAAAAACAACAAATAACAGTTATGTAATATGTAGCACCCTGTAAAACATTTGAAAACAGCAGCAGTGAAGATGAAGTAATATTGTTTCTTTCAGGAGTCCCGCTGGTCTATGAGTCTTTCAGCTGGCAGCATGGAGTGTTTGTTGGAGCTGCAATGAGATCAGAGGCCACAGCAGCTGCAGAACATAAAGGTAGGCATCTTAACACATCTGGAGGTTTACATTTCTGGTTAGGAACTATTTTTAGATTTACAAGGACTCTTACTTTTCCTTCAGGTAAAGTGATCATGCATGACCCCTTCGCCATGCGTCCGTTCTTTGGCTACAACTTTGGTGACTACCTGGCTCACTGGCTGAGCATGCAGACCAGGAAGGCCCCCACTCAGCTGCCTAAGATCTTCCACGTCAACTGGTTCAGGAAGGACCCAGCAACTGGTGCTTTCCTCTGGCCCGGGTTCGGAGAAAACGCCCGCGTGTTGGAGTGGATCTTCAAGCGCTGCGGCAGAGAGCGGGAAGAAGAGGCGGCCAGGAAGAGCTATATCGGTTGGCTGCCAGAAGCCGGTGCCATCGACACTAAAGGTTTGGGTAGTAAGGTGGATATGGGCGCCCTGTTCGATGTACCCAAAGCCTTCTGGCAGAAGGAGACCAAAGAGCTGAGAGCGTACTTCACCCAGCAGGTCGGAGCTGACCTGCCCGCTCAGGTGGAAGCTGAGCTGAAGGCGCTAGAGGACAGAGTCCACAGTTAGACACGTTTAAAACCAGGGATGGGAAGCTAATCTGGAAGAAGGGAGGCACTCAGGGAAGACAGTTCATCAGGGTCAGTCAGAGCCACTGACTGGGTTTACATATGCAGAGAGGTCTGACATGTTCTAACCTGAAAACATAGTTTTCTGTTGTGCATGACGACATAAACAGGTGCAGATTAGTAGATCAATCCTCCTCTGGCCCTATAGACACAGTCAGTGAGCCCTGCTGTTCTCAAAAACACAATCACTGCATTTTAGACACTAATTAAAGGCTGCAACACTAAAGGAATCGGTGCCCATTTAGCACTAACACTGAGGTTCGATACTCAGCTCGAAGGTTAATTTCTGATGGTGACCCTAACACCTCTACCTCCATGCACACACGCCTGCCAGCATGTCGCTGACATCAAGTCAGAAACAATTAGTGCCTTTTAGAGTTTACAGGCTGAAGACCAAAGAGCTTTTTAAGTAATAGTTTTTACACCTTTTAAACTTTAAGATGAAAAAAAGCGCACTTAGTTTCTTTCAGCTTGATTAACTAATTCCCACAAATTTATTTTCAGGACCCAGGATCTCTAAATATATTTCACACAGCCACTTGTGTAATGATTGTGATTAAACAATAGGATTTCAGCTGATGTTTACACTCAGTTTTTTAAATGTTGGACCAATAGATGCCTCAGAGATTATCAGGTGTTTTTTTTAAATTTATATGACAGTGCAATGAATAGAAATCTTCCTATGTGACTTGTTCATTTTTACAGTGACTTGAAGAATAAATGGTGCCTTGTGAAATAATTTACTGTGTTGGACTTTTTTGTTTTCCTTTTGTCTTTAAATTGTCAATCAGACTATAAGGTGACATGTAGTTATTATTGAGTCATTACACAAAGAAAAACAATATATTTTAGTTTTTTTTTCAGTTAAGAAGATTATAGTTTACAGCTAACATAAACTCAAAATAGTTTTCTATGTATTAAATATCAATTATTTTCTTAATATGAAAGTGTTTTATTGCAGCTACATGCAGTTTCACTGGTTTCACATTTATGTCTGATATCGTATATAAACTATATTTTGAAAAAAATGTAAGAAATACAAAATGAACATCTGAATTTCAGGTAATGTTGGAGCCATTTTACATAAAAAATCTTTTAGTTCGTCTTTGAACAGCACAGAAACGCCGCATCACAGCTGTTAGTCTACTGCCACCTAGTGGTTGCCTTTAACACAGGCAGTAATGGAGAAGGACACGTGCTCTTAACGGCATTCTGGGTAACATTACCCAATGACTAATGTTGGTTTTCTGATCATTAATAAAACGCAATACAGTTTCCCGGATTAGATCAAATATTCATGTAAATTAAAGCTAAAATATTAAGATGAAAGTTTTTTATTTTTCTCACATCACCAAAAAACAGTATATGACATCAAAAAACAATATATTACTCCAACGAAGATACAGTTTAACATTTAAACAATTTATTGTTTGCTCTACTTTATGCCATTTCACATGAAAAAAGCTGAATCATAATATTCATCATCAAAGGAGGCGATGGGTTCAGAGCTGATGATGTGCAAAGATTTATACTAACATTTGACAAATGGAGCAAGATTTTACAGACCTGTTATAAAAGATTACTTTAGAGAAGACAGATCATCACATGTACTGTGTTGGGATCCGGAGCCTGCCGCTCCATCTTTCCTCCAGCAGAGTGCGCCTCGAGTCCCCTGGGCTGGAGCCCTCACACACCTGTGGGTCGTCAGCTCATCAGAGGGACTCGACTACTTAAGCTGCTGCCAGACCTTGCTTCGACGCCGCAGTGTTAATCAGCCAACCTGGTTCGGTTACTCACCTAAGCCTCTGTATACTCT
>JAUZNJ010036938.1:0-43605 GCA_034780135.1 Jordanella pulchra
CAGCCTACTGTCAGAAAAATGAGCCACTAGTGCCGTAAAAAGCTCAAAAAAAAAAAAATAAAAAACAGTTTGCAAAGTCATAGATTAAACTTTTAAATAAACCAAACATTACCACCACACATCTGACTAATTAACCATTAAAAGCTATTTTATTTTATTCACTATTCACATAATTTTATTATATTGAACTGCGCTTACAATATTTACTCCTCTTGTCGCCAATTCCCTTTTTCCTCTGAGCACAAAGCAACCAGCCTGCTTGGACTTGTAATAAATCACAGGACACCCGAGGATACACTGGACCCATCCTTCAAAATGGGCAAAAAGAAGGCTGCAATCGTTATTCGCATAACGAGGAGTCTAGCAATCAAAACAGGCTGCATTATTACATAATTGGCAGACAAACCTGGACTTCAGAGGACACAGCCGTCGGATTAGAACACACTGTTACTTTTATGCAGGGTGGGCGCCACATAAAATCTTGCCTAGGTCGCCAAATTGGTCAGGGCCGGCCTTACTGTATAGGAAATGCTCTTGCAGAGAAGGATGCTTCCTAAATGGTAAGGAAATGTAAAATCTGTGCAGAGGTGGGCAGTAACTAGTTATATTAGCTACATTTACTTCAGTAAAAATATGATAAATTATCACTGCTCGAGTAAAATTTCTGGCAACTCCATCCATTGTAATTTCATATAATGAAAAACTTGTTTAAAACAAATATGCACCATTGAGAGACACACTCTCTCACTTTTTTATTTTGTCCTCAAGGCATGTCATTTGGAGGTTGAGTAAAAATATAGTAAATATTATACTGTAATTTAACATTTTATAAGTTTTATAGCTCAAAACACTCTTTTTTATTTACTTATTTTTTATTGTGTACTTACTGTAAGTTATATGTTTATATTTATCTTATTCTTTGAAACACCAGAATTTGCTTATTAAAATATTTTTTCAATTTTTTTAAGATATTGAATCAGTTTTTTTGATCATGGGAAGTACGTAGATAAGTTACTCACTACTTGAAAAACCTTTTTACCAAGTATGTTTTTACTCTTACGTGAGTAATTTTTTTGTAATAGCTACTTTTTACTTTTACTTCAGTAAAAATATGATGAATTAGTGCTACTCTTACATAAGTAAAATTTTTGGGTACTCTGCCCACCTTTGATCTCAGTAATTTATTCAGTCTAGTGTGTCTTCAGATCACTTCAAGGTATCCCCCCCACTGCTATTGTTGTCTACAATAACTCTTTTAAGAAACCTGAACAGTAGGAACTGCAGCAACATCTAATTTTCTTTTAGGATTGATAAAGTGTTTTTGTACAGAATTAAATTTGAATTGACTGACTTTTCTGATTGTGGGAGGTTCAAGATTCATTTACATATATTTCTTTTTTATTTGGGGATTTTTTTTTACTCTACTTTCGTTTTACGGTACTTTATTAGACTAGGACATGTGGTAAATTAGTAACCTGTTTTCCTTCATTCAAATGAAACTATTGTCTTGTAACAACAATCACAAGGGAGTTCCCTGGTTTGCCAGTAGCAGGTATTCTCGCGAGAATCTAACTATCCTACCACATTCTAGTGCAAGATGGAGAAGTAGATGTAACACGCATTTGAGGTAAGCAGAAAGGCTTATTTCGTGCTACCAATACCGATATGGATTTCTGCTATGTCTAGCCACACATTTTCTCCAGTCTCTAGCAACTGTTGTTTATAAATCACACGCCATTGGATCACACTGCAGAAACTAGCTTGTGCTAAGGGGTAAAGTATAAATCATTAGCTATGTATACCGCCATGATCTGACGGATGGAGCATTGTGCGCAGCTCTATGTGCTAACCTGTTAGCTTCTGGGAGCTCTCTAACATACCCGTCGCACCAGCACAGAAGTTTGCCTTCTATGGGTATGTGAGCCGCGGTAAAAGCCAACGCCTGGGCAATAAATTATTTAACCTAAACTTTCTTCTGTAACTAAAGTATAATTGGTTGGCGTGAAATTTGGTTCCCGGTGTTACGTCCGGAACTTGACTTTTCGCTATTTGCTAACGTTAGCTTTCATCACTGAATGAAGCCGATGGAACGTCTCGTAACTAGCCATTAATGTTAGCACAAACATTAGCTTGAACTGCGTAGGTAGCAATCTCCCCCAAAAAAGAGTTATTTGATTTTGATTAAACCAATTAAGGTAACTTGAATTTATGTCTTGTTGTTTATATTCAATATGTTTTTTTGAACTTTTTTAGGTTTTTTTTTTCGTGAATGATTTCTCTGACCTGGACTGTGACGTCAATTGCTAATAACAAATTGCAAAGTTTGTTGTTTTGAAATATTTACATTGAAAGGTAGAGCCTCGATATGTAAGATTTAGATCAGGCCGCAATAACCGTGAATGAAAGTAGTCAGAAACATTATATTGTAGCTTAAACACACTTAGATTTGGTACACCTGTTCACCTGCATGAAAAGGAAATGTCTCACCAGGCGATGACGTGACCGTGGCTGAGGGCTTGAGGCACGTGATAACAAAAGAAAATGCTGAATGAGTAAACATATCGTTTGCATTGATTTTGAATGTGTCCTACTTGTCTCGGTGTTTGCTCGGCTAGGTGAAGTTGTACAGCAACCGGGATGTTTCTAAAGAAAATTCTGACTGTAAACGTATGCCAAAAAAAAAAAACTTTCTTTGCTCAAAATGTCAAACTTTGAAGCTAATCGGTTACACCAGCTTGTCCTTCGGACTACTTACCAACAATAGTTGATCTAATGTGTATTAAGGTTCTGGTGTAAGGCAGCAGTTAGTCATAAAGGCATGACTCCATTCTTCCAGCTTAGTAGTTTACTAAGTTTCATTTACCTAATTTTCACCTAATCTAGCATTTCCAACCAATCACAACATCTCACTGAAGTTGGTAAAAGTAAACTGCCCAGATTGGCTGTAATTGCAAGTTGTTGTGTAAATATTTCCCCAAAAATCTTAGGAATGTTTCCAGTTGTCTCATTGCATCTGTGCCAAAAATTATGGCAGCTCAATTTAAAACAGTGCCTTGATTGACTTCAAATGTAGTTTAGTAATGTTTTAGTTATGGACATGAGAACTTTACCAGTTGGAAACCTATCTTTGAAATAATTTACTTGTGTTGTCTTGTGTTTCTTTTTTGTTGTAAAACTCTTACATAACAAATTTTAATTTCATACTGGGGTCATGCATATGGATGGATTTAATTTTCATTTTTAGGTCTTTATTGCAATCTCAAATAATTTTATGGGGCTAGGTAGTGCAACAGTTCTTAGCAGTGTTGCCTTGCAGCCAGGGGGTGCTGGAATCAAATCTAAGCTGAGTCTTTCTGTCTAAATGACACTTTCTACTATGCATTAGTGGATTCCTTTTGGGTATCTTCCACTGTCTGGGGAAAAAAAGCAGGCTCAGCACAAAGATTAGTTCCATTTTTATTTGATTCTGGTTTTCTGACAACATTGATTAAACCATCAGGTGCAGTTAACTGTGACACTATTGCTAATGTTCCTTATTTTTTCCAAATGCATACATCACAATATCATGTTTTGAGTTTATATATTGATGGGGGATTGTTATCTGATTTAAAACATTTTATTTTTCAGATTGTGTTAAGAAACTCAAAAGCAGTCGAGTGGAAGAATGGTGATGCTGTTGAACCAAAGTGTTTTCTGGTAAGTACTGCAAAATGCTTTGGGGCTTTTTTACAGTACATTAATGTGTTTAGTGTTTGTCATCATTGACATGTCTGTCTTATAGACCCCTTCACAGATTGTAAACAATTTGAAGTATTTCAGTGGACGGGGCTTAGCTGTAGGCAAAATGTCTCAAACGTGCTATCTTAACAATGCAGGTTAACCTATTTTTAAAAAGTATTTTGTAAGAACCTCACATTTTAGTGAGTATGTTTGCACATTGACCCACCGAGACCATGAATGTTACTTTAAAATCTGACTCGGACTGATGGGACGACACAGAACCCTACTGTCTCACTCAGTGGATGGAGGGTTTGACAGGACTTCCCAACTTCCAATGGCCAGACATTTAAACTTACCTTCTCGAGAAACCGAGCGGATATACAAAGGACAAATTGAAAGCTTTGTTAGACACCTATAACTACATCTTGAAAGGACATGTTCAAGACATACTAGTGTTGAGTTAGGAAAGGCTAGCATTAGCACAGGTAACATGCAGCAGAGATCCCCCAAATTAATTTAAAGTTCTCATTTATTCTAGCCCCTAATGTTATCAAGGATGAACTGACAATTTGTTCCATAAATCTTACCTGATGTGATGTGTGCACTGCAAACACTAGTGTCCGTGATGATGTTTTCAGTCCAGTGCTTTCGTCTAATCGCATTTAGCCAAAGCCGTCTGCGGTTTTTCTGTCTTGCAGTAGATGGCATACAATAAAACTTTACTTTTTCGGTCTTGGCACCCATAAACACAACACACAAAACAAGATGGCATTTTCCTAGGCAACTGTAGCGGTTGCTTCGAGCCTCGCTTTGTTTTGACTCCAATTTGTCATGTGACGCCGCAATGACGTAGGCCAATGAACAGTATCTGTTTAGAGAATGTTGTGACTTATCCTTCTTTCATACGTTCTGGTAAAGATGATACTTTCCACTTGTAAAGTGGAAGTTACCAGCGCATTGTGTTAAAGGGCTTTTGTTTGGGTAGAGAAGAGAAACATGTTGGATCCAAAGATTATCCTGACCTTTGGAGAGGCAGTTATAGACTTCCTAATTCATCTGCTACAAAAGAAGAGGATGCATCAAATGCATTGACTGGCTGCTAGCGAGCATCTGGTGAAATAAAAAAATAACAAGTTTAAATATTGATATATTTTTTTAAAAATATAGATGTTACAGCATTGTGTAGGCTACAAATACAGCAGGAGAAAACGCTTAACAATGCAGTAATCACCATACAGAATAGTTTCTCTGCTCTTCGGCACGTTGAAAGGTCAAAGTTAGCTCTGCTCGGCAACTCGGGTATCATAGAGTCCTCCCAGCTTTCCAGTGGAAATTACAAAATTAGTGGGAGTTCATGTGCAATTTTCATGTTGGCTTTCGGTATTTGCCGTAATTACGAGACCACATGAAGGCACCATCATATTGTTCACAATATTTATCTTTTCTATTCGCACTCATCATCTTCCATTTCATCCGTGACCGGGTCGTGAGGGCAGTTGTCTCAGCAGAGACTCCCAGACTTCCCTCTCTGCACACACTTTCTCCAGCTCTGTTGGTGAAAGCCTGAGGCACTCCCAAGCCAGCCGAGAGACATTGTCCCTCTGGCATGTCCTGGCTAATGCCACGGTCCTCCTCCTGGTGGGACGGCCTAGAACACCTACTGAGGAAGGTGTCAAAAAATATGTCCGACTCCTTGATGTGGAGGGGAAGCAGCTGTACTCCGGCCTTCTCACGAATGACCGAAGTCCTCACGCTATCTCTGAGGGAGAGCCCAGCTACTCTGCAAACAAAGCTCATTTGTATCCACGACCTCATTCTTTCGGTCATGATCCAGATTTCCTGACTATAGGTGAGGGTAGGCCGACCAATAAATCGATAGCTTTGCCTTTTCACTCAGCTCTCTCTTCACCATGACAGGTGCAGCTTCTGCATTATAGCAGAGGCTGTACCCTTCCGTCTTTCGATCGGTGGAACACACCCTCCGGTCCCCTTTCTTATGCAGGGAACCACCACGCCGGTTCGCCAATCCAGGGGCACTGTCCCAGACCTCCACGCTATGTTGAGGAGGTGTGTCACTCACGACAGCCGGACAACATCCAGAGCTTTATCTTATCTATACTAATGTTAAACTGAACAAATTCACAGCTACAAAATGAGCGCCCACTGTGATTTCCAGCTATGGTTTCCTGGCAACCACTTATCATTTCCTGTCTTCACTTTGGTATTCAGACTTCAAAGTAAAAGTATCCATGGAGCCTTCTGAACATAATAGTGGTGTACCTCTTAGTAAGTTGTGCTCTTTTCGCAACCCTAAGAGACACCATCATAACAGAGTGATGTGAGGCTCCATAATGGGGCAAAGTATTGTTGATTTAAAGTGGGATTTTTTCCTGTTCTGCAAAGATCCTGTCATCAATTGATAGGAAAAACCTGGAACTGTTGCTCTAATTAATTTAGCTGTGAATGAAAGAAATATCAGTATATTTTGTTTGTGACTTGGATATCTAAAAGCAAAAATGAAAGTGTATTTTTTTTTTATTTCAGTGCTACATTTTTGCATTTAGGTTTAAAAAAAAAAAACAAAGAACAAATTTTTTTCTGGGTTTATTTTTTTTTTTTGCTGCCTTATTTTGAAACAGAAATGCCAGATAACAAAGCATATATGGATTCACTTGTGAGAAAGGGCAATTTAAGTCTAACTATACTCGATATTATAAATCAAAGGTGGATAATCAAGGTCTAGAAATTAAAAACTCTACCAAGATGAGTTTCATCAAGTTGCATTTACAGCTTCACAACAGACAGGCACTAATCACCTGGTTAAGTGTCTTGGATTAAGGAAAACTAGACAGGGTTTATCTTTAGCTTACAAAGAATAATAGTGGAATATATAAATACTCATGAGATAATGTTTATATGAAGTTGTGTTTAGAAAAAGGGCAGCTAAAAGCTCTACACATCCTGGCCATAATGTTTACCTTTAGGTTTGCAGTTTCTTTTCCCCAAGCTGTTACTCTAACTTAGTGTTTTTCAACCCTGGTCCTCAAGGTACACTGTCCTGCTTGTTATAGATGTTTGTCTGATTAAACGCACTTAATTTGGATGATTGCACTTCCGCAAAGCCTGTTAATCTGTGATCAATATATATATTAGGTCTGTGAAAGCTGGGAAACCTCTAAAATTTGCACCTTGAGAACAATACCCCTTATATGCAGACTAAAATCCCTAGTGTGATTGTATTTGCTGTTTCTTGTGCACCTGTCGTACACCTGGTTTAAATTATGTAAGAAATCTTCTTTAAGGAACCTTTTGCTATTTGATAATTAATCGAAAAAAGAATCAACACATTAATCCATGAGCAAAATATTTGTTAGTTGCAGCCCTAGCTTGAAGTGAATACCTCAAATCGATATGGACATCTAAGCTATGGCAGAGGTTTCTCAGCAGTCCCCAAAATAAGTGCTTTTTATATACTTTTGTTTTTTAACTGTGCTGGCCGTTAGAAATGGATGGAACTAGGACCAGGAACATGGATGATTTCTGTAAGTAACTGGCTTAAAGAATAGCTTAAAATTAGCCTCAGTGGTAAATGTTTTAATTGTAATAAATGCTGCACATTAATTTGCAATTGTTAAGCACTGCTTTATGCAAAGCTGAGCTGTCATAGTTGGTATAAGAAGTTGATCTTTATCTTCTGTTTACAGGCAGCGTTGTATGTCTTGTTGCTGTATGTATTTTTGTACCATTTTTTTAAGGCTTAAATATCATAACTTTCAAAGCACATATTAGTTAAATTATCTAAATAGTTGGATTAAAAACAGAATGCATATATGCAGTTGGCTTTATATAATTATTTATTCAATAATTGAGGAGAAAAGGGATTTTTTTTAATTGAAAAATAGTTTTTTGGTTGTCGATATATGGTTTTGAATTAAAATGCAATTACTTTCAATTAATTAATTACAGACCCTGTAAATAATCAAAAATCCATCATCTCTCCATCCCTCCACATTTTTAATTTTTCTGTTATTTTGTTGTTTTTATTTTACTACTGTAGGGGTTTTCATCAATACTATATTACTCTGACCCCAAAAGCTTTATTACAAATTATTTTTTGGTTGAAACTGCAGTTTTAATTAACATGCTATTAATATGTAGGATGTGTTTTTATGGTGTTTAATTCTGATTGTGTTGTTTTTGTATTTCTTTTTCCGCTGTTGTCTTTCTTTGGTTGTGGGATAAAAACGCATTCTAGAGACATGATGTTCTCTGTTATGTAGCTTAATGGGGACAAATGAAAATGACACTACCAAATACGTTTACTTAAATATTTAATTCACACATATTTACTCGTTTTTCTCTTCTCCGAATGGACTCCACATTTTGTTACTGGGGCGTATTCTTAAGAGGGTTGTTGGTCCATATTATGTGTTGGGAGAAAAAAACAGCGGCTACACGCTCCCAGCAGTGGTACCGTTATTCACTTTTTGCACACTACCCTGTCATGACAGTGCCAACAGCTAATGGCTTTGAACTATGGAAACAGGCGCGGACACAGTAACATATTGGACGGGTGAATATACTTTTTGTGAATCTTAGTTATCAGCCATCAGTTTGTTCGATCACTAATAAAAAACAAAAGCGCAGTGTCACCAGTCCCACAGTGATTCAGCGACTAATTTTGCTTTTCGGCTCGATGCTACTCCAACGGTCGCTAGCGTGCTTGCTATAGCGCGTGCCGCGACATTGTACCTGGTGAAAGCCTGACAAACCGAATCCTAACGAAGATACTTCGAGCTTTTCAGGTATTTCACACACTACCGCAACATCGGCTCGGTTTGCAGGGGGTGTTTGTTGCTCAGGTTCTTATTAGAGCGGACGCAGCCTAGTAGTGTGTACTACTGGGTCTTTTGCGGCCTGCAGATCCCCGATCTTTATTAGTGAAGAGTCCAGTCTGGAGAGCTTGGTGAACCTGTGAGCTGATATTTGACAGCTCTGGCACCAGTTGTAAAAACTGATCGAATTAAGTTCCCATGAATTCGAAGAGTTGGTTGATTATTACAGAGAGGTATTATGGCGCGATATATTTCAGTCGAAAGGGTAATACGTTGGTATTTAAACAGGGTAGCGTTTAATAGTTTTACCGGTAGCTCGCTGTTAGCTTGTCAGTGGTTAACATAACCCTAGAAATGTTTTTAATAGAGTTGGCTTCTAACTAGTTCATATTTGGGTAGTTCTGCAAGAGTTGTTGCTCGCTACTCGACTAACAAAATCTGTTTTGATTTATTGTTAAAACGTTACTATTCAACTGCAAAATGCTATCATTGGGCGAAGAACGGCATGCTATGGTGAGGTTAGCTTGTTAGCAAGGAGGCTACAACTTAGAACAGCGTAATGTCGGAGTGTTAATGATGGTCAAATACGCGGAGGAGTTATGTTTAAGTGGTGTCTCACTCTGGTATTTTACCATTTTTAATAGGGATTTGTTGAATAGATAGAACCTAATTTAATTTGATTAACTCTGTCGCATGATGGTTAGTAGCTAACTGCTAATGGTCTGCTTTGTGATGACCAGACATCTCAATAAACGGATCAATTGTGCAATCATAACTTCATTGATTTACATTAGGGAGCAATCTTGCGATAATAAAAAAATGGCTAAGACACCTTCCTGCTCATCTCATTTAATTGTCCCTTTATATATCTTTTTTTTTAAATCAATAGCTAGTAATATTATCTTTTTTTATTTGCTGGAAATTATGTCCCTTTAAAAAAAAAAATAAGACCATGCCCGTAGATTTTCATGTCCCAGCCTTTATCTGCTTTGGTTTTTCTTATTTGAGGTATAATGTTGTTTACAGGTAACCTGACTGGAACATGCTGTGAATTGGGTATTGCCAAATAACTTTCTGTAAGTATGCTTAACTGCTTATTCCAGCAGTTAAACTCTGCGTATTCTATGTACCTTATTTTAAATAAGTAAATACTATATATTTTTCTTTATTTATAAAGTAAAGTTTCTTTGTTCTGATATACTCAAATTCTTTTAAAGGAGCAGCAGACAGAAATTCTCTACAATGAAGGTTGACAGAAGCAAGTTAAAGAAAACACCTACGGAAGCTGTGAGTTTGCATAAAATAAACATGTTCCTACTAAGGTTGTGCCTACTGAATTGATGCTTAAAGATGCCCAGTTGACTTGAACTAACCTTTTTAGTCAAATTGTTGCCTATCGTTGGTATTGGAAAAGGCATGCATTGGCTTCAAGCTGCATTTCTTTCCCTCTGTTTGTCATTGTGAAAGAATGAAGAACAGATGGAAAAGAATAAATAACTAATGAATACTTCACTATCTTTCATGTTAGTTTTTGGGATTTTATTTTCAAATTTAATTTTTTTTTCAATAACTTTGCACTTTTGTGGTTAGATTGGCCAGTGGGGTAAACTTAATTAGGTTTCAGTTTGGTCCAGTTCTGCTAATCAGAGCTAATTCTGTGATGGTCAGCTGCAAAATAGAAAGAATTTAAGTGTGCTGAAAGCCTTTTTATGTGTTGCATAAGTACCTCAGTCCTTGAAATAGTTCTGAATTGTATTTGGGGGTTTTCCATTTTTTTGGGAACCCTCAATTTATAACCCCTAATTTGATGTATTTGGAATAGTCTTTGTCTGTGTTGGAACATCTGACCTTTACTTAATATTCATAATAAACAATTGTTCATTTATTACAACCGATTTTTTTTTCTTTTGTTAGTTTTGTCTTTTATTGACCTTGAATATGGTAACATATGCTGTAGCTTACAATATAAGATACTTGACATTATGTTTATCAACCTTTTTTAGAGAGGTGCAAAGTTGTAGTACTATTTCAAAGTGTTTGATTATTTTTATTTATATTTTTAAGACTTGACTTTTTTTTTCTATTTGGAACCAACAGCCAGCTGACTGCAGGATCCTAATAGAGAAGCTAAAAGCATGTCACGATGAGCAGCTGCTGGTTGAACTGCAGCAAATCAAGACCTGGAACATTGGCAAGGTACTTTCTAACAAAACTGAAAATGAAGGAATCTTTTCCTGATCTGTCACTTAAGTCTTTTTGACAACTGTTGTGTGGTTCTTGTGTTCCTGCAAGGCAGTTTTATTCAAAATGCATATCTAGACATATCTACTTTAAATTTTGTATCCGTTTTATATTTCGGTTCATGGGTTTTTGGTTTGTATTTTAAGAGAAATTATTTCAAGTAACAGTATGATTTCTGTTTACTCTTGAACATCGCTTCTCAAAATACATCTAGTTTAAACTGGTTGTTTAAACAACTCTGCTCTCAGCAATCCAAAAAAATGTTTAGAACAATGTTCAGGGTTGTTTTTTTATCGTTTTGTTTTGGTCAACAGTGTGAGCTTTACCATTGGGTGGATCTGCTGGATCGCTTTGATGGCATTCTTTGCGATGCAGGCCAGACAGTGGAGAATATGTCATGGCTGCTGGTGTGTGACCGTCCAGACAATGGACAGCTCAAAGCTTTGCTTTTGGCAGTGCTCAACTTCACAGCTCTGCTCATTGAGTATAGCTTCTCTAGGCATCTCTACAGTTCCATAGAGGTGAGCTCATATTTTTTTAACTAGTATGTTTTATTTATTTTTTTCATCTCAAAAGAAAAAGTAACAACATATCACAACTATCTTTTATCTCTGCTGTCACTCATTTGCAGCACTTAACCACCTTGTTAGCATCATGCGACATGCAAGTGGTCCTGTCTGTGCTGAACCTACTGTATGTGTTCAGCAAACGCTCCAATTATATCACAAGACTTGGATCTGATAAAAGAACACCTCTCCTGGCTCGTCTACAACACCTGGCTGAGGTTTATTGAAGGCTACTCTTTTTTTTCTCATCAGCATAAATCTAATAGCCATTTTTCAAGAAAACATTGTTTTATTTGGCCTGTTTCTGTTTTGTACAGAGTTGGGGTGGGAAGGAAAACGGCTTTGGTTTAGCTGAATGCTGCAGGGATCTGACTATGACGGTAGGAATTTTTACTCTGGAATTTTTATACTGTGGTTTTTAATTACTAGTACTACTTTTGTAATTCTGCTTGACCATTTGTATGCGTTTGGTTTTATTTGAACAAATTTCTATTATTTGTATTCCCCTACTGTCTGTTGCTTTATGAACAGAAGTACCCTCCAAGTGCCACCACTCTGCACTTTGAATTTTATGCTGAACCAGGCCCAGAGGTTAAAGTGGACAGAAAGGTAAAGGTCAAGCAGTCACAGTTTCAATCATCAGACATTTTATTCACTATAATGGTTACATAATTGTTATGGATTTTAATTTATTTACAGACATGTAGTAACACACTACACTATATTCACATCGAGCAGCTTGACAAGGTAATGTTCTCAGAGAATTGATGCTGGCTCTGATTATATAGGGATTACACAGGAGCCTGTAAACCTACTCCCTACTCTATGCTTGATAGATCTCAGAAAGTCCATCTGAAATCATGGAGTCGCTGACCGTGATGTACAACATCCCTAAAGACAAGCAGACCCTTCTGTTCACACACATTCGTCTGGCCCATGGTTTCTCAAATCATAAAAAGAGGTTGCAAGCAGTGCAGGCTCGACTACATGCCATCTCTATTCTAGGTAAGTAGAAGCGTCTTTTTATGGAAAACACAAAATTTTTCCTTGTCACCCTCTTATATTTTCTTGTTTGTTTTTTCAGTGTATTCAAATGCACTGCAGGAGTCTGCCAACAGTATTCTATATAATGGCTTGATAGAGGAGCTGGTGGATGTCTTGCAGATCACAGATAAACAGCTTGTGGTAAGAATTGAGTTAGTTTCTCTGCTCTAGAAACTGCCAAGTTTTTATTTTTGTCCAGAAATTGTATTTTGAATTCAGGAAGAGGTATGCAGGTTATTTTCAAATGATTTGATTTTACTTGGTGGATTTTCTTGTAATTTCCTGTAATATTCTTAATGATATTTTTCTCTCCTGCATTATTGGTTTTTGTTTTTCAGGATATCAAAGCAGCATCTCTGCGTACTTTAACATCAATAGTCCACCTGGAGAGAACACCCAAGCTTTCAAACATTATCGACTGCACTGGCACAGCGTCCTATCACGGCTTCTTGCCTGTATTGGTGCGCAACTGCATTCAAGCAATGATTGGTGAGGCTCTCTGGTATTTTCAAAACTTTTTGCTGACTTTAGGATCATGCACTATATATTTTTATCCTGCTTTTGTGTCACTACTTCTATGGCAGCTGTAATTATCGACACTTTGCACACTGTATATCAACAGCTAGTTTACAATTTCACATTTTTTCATGATATTTTACTAGTAGACTTAGTTGTATCCTCAAAATTGAATGTCCTAAATATAAATTCAGATGCATGGAAAGAATACTTTTTATAAGGTTGATTTAAATTTAACTAAACTGACAAAGAGCTATTTTTAATCTTTTTGGCAGCTTTAATTGTTTTCCTACAACAAAAATGAGCAAATGTGCATCTGCCATGTGTGTTCCAGCAACATATTGACTAATTCCACAATACTCCAAATCTGAATTATATCTTGGTTAAATTCACAACCTTTGCTTTCTCAGATCCATCTATGGAACCCTACCCACACCAGTTCGCCACAGCACTCTTCTCATTCCTTTATCACCTGGCTAGCTATGATGCTGGAGGAGAAGCCCTTGTTTCCTGTGGCATGATGGAAGCCCTTCTGAAGGTACATTTAGATCATCATAATAGGTATTTAACAAAAGAAAGTTTTCATTTTAAGCAAGTTGATAATTTCTTTTCTCTTATCTCCAGGTGATCAAGTTCTTGGGCGATGAGCAGGACCAGATCACCTTCGTGACACGAGCAGTGCGGGTTGTGGACCTCATCACCAATCTCGACATGGCTGCCTTTCAGTCCCACAGCGGCCTTTCCATTTTCATTTGCAGACTAGAGGTGAGTTCTACAAATGAAGTTTTACTTGTATTCCACCGCAAATGCACTTATGTTCAGTCATCACATGCTTAGTTACTGTCTTTGCTTAGCATGAGGTGGACTTGTCGCGGAAAGAGTGCCCTTTTGTCATCAAGCCAAAGATACAGAGGCCAAGCGCAACTGTGGAGTCTGAGGATATGGACACAGACATGGAGAGTAAGTCAGAACACATGGACCTACCACACTTCCACAGTAGAACTGAACACACTGAGCTGTCTTCATCTAACAGTGTGGCTGCAGTTAGATAGTCTGTCTGTGGTGAGCAAAAAATAGAATGGAACCCACAGAAATGTCCAACCTACAGATGGTACGGCAAATTGCAAAAACAAGGCTCAATCTGTTTTTTTTTACTTATGTTTTCCAAATTTTGCATCACAAGCATGCATTAATGAGCCTAGTCAGCTCTGTATAAATAGTAAAAGTTTCTCTCTCTCTTTTAATAATTAAATAATTCATTTATTTTTTTAAGTTAGTTGGAACTCTTTTCTTGGCTTACATTGCTGCCCTTAATAGCAATCATTCAACTTTTAGTCACCGCATAGCTACATATTTTTGTTTCATAATAAGAGGTGCTCCTCTTAGTGTTTTGATTTGTTACAAAATATAGATTGTTGGAAGAGTACTTTCAAAAACACAAAGGTAAGGTTTGTGACATTTACTTGCGTCCTTAATCACTAAATGTGAATCCACTTCTTGATGACTAGCAACACCAGTCATCTTCAGTAAGCAGATCTAATGTCACAGGAGCTTTTGACTGATGCTAAAACAATGGGAAGTTGTTAGTCTAAACACATTTGTGGATTTTTTTTTTAATACCAGTATTTGATGTGACATTGTGAATTCTTGTAGTGTCAGAAGTTGCCATGGAAAGTAGCCCTGGACCATCAACATCTTCTGGTTCTAGGGCAGAGGTCGACCACCGCGTGCAGAGCAGCTCTTCTAACACACCTCGTACAGGTATGGAGCATTTCCATCAAATGCTGAAAAACAAAACTGTGGCTACTGTTTCATCACAGTAATGGTGTTTCTGTAGGCATGCAGTGTATCCCACAGAGGGCAGCTCTTTTGAAGTCAATGCTGAATTTCTTAAAGAAAGCCATCCAGGATCCTGCCTTCTCTGATGGCATTCGTCATGGTAAGTTAAAGATATAATTTCTGATGGCTTATAAAGATGGTGTGCTCTATGTGTTTGCCTTTCCAAAAGGTCTGCATTTCAATTTTAATGCCATGGCCACTGATTGCATTTTTTCTTCTTTTAATTTAGTAATGGACGGGTCCTTGCCTACCTCACTTAAACACATCATCAGTAATGCGGAGTACTATGGTCCCTCACTGTTTCTCTTGGGTAAGTACACAGTAGCCTCTCAGTTGTGTCAACCTGCTTGAGTATAGATGCATCTCCTGTTTAGATGTATATGCAAGGAAATGTTAAGTTTTGGCTCTTTTATATGATCAAGTTTCTGATGCCGATGTGGATTATGATTTCTTTTTTCTCCCATGTGCCCTTAGCGACAGAGGTGGTGACGGTTTTTGTGTTCCAGGAGCCATCCCTGCTCTCCTCTCTGCAGGATAATGGTCTCACTGACGTCATGCTGCATGCCCTTCTTATCAAAGACGTGAGTTTCCATCCTCCTGGATGTCTTCCATGATGGATTGAATGTTTTTATCTAGCTCGTGGTATTACTCCACTCCTTGATCTGCTTATTTTGTCTCGACATTTGGAGAAACTAAATTGGAAGAAACTTTTACCACCTTTAGTAGATTCCAAATACTTTTATCACCTGGTTCTTTTAAGATTGCTTTGCTGAAAACAGATTAAATACAAAAGTTAACTGTATCAAACTGTTCACTCAGGTTCCTGCTACCCGTGAGGTGCTGGGTTCTCTCCCTAACGTGTTCAGTGCTCTCTGCCTGAATGCCAGAGGTCTGCACTCTTTTGTTCAGTGCCAGCCTTTTGAGCGCCTCTTCAAAGTGCTTTTGTCCCCAGACTACCTGCCTGCCATGCGACGGCGGCGTAGCTCTGACCCTTTGGGTGAGTTTTCTAACTGTTGTCTTTCACTTATTCTCTTTTTGAAGACAATTGAATTCGTTACACGCTACCCTTTTTTTTTTTTTCTCCTTTAGGTGACACTGCATCTAACTTGGGCAGTGCTGTGGATGAGCTCATGAGGCACCAGCCCACTTTAAAGACAGATGCCACCACTGCCATTATTAAGGTAGTTATTCTTTTTATCTAAAAACTTTAAGGTGTTATCAAATTAAATAATGCAAAGTTACTGAAGCTGAATTACTGTTGCAGTTGCTGGAGGAGATCTGCAACTTGGGCCGAGCCCCTGAGTACATCTGTCAGAAACCATCTATCCAAAAAGCAGATGGCACTGTGGCGGTGCCACCTGCACGCTCCAGTCATGCTGCTGAGGAAGCATCAAGTGAAGATGAGGAGGAAGAAGAGGCCCTCCACACATTCAGCCAACAGCAGGGGGAGCCAGAGAGCAGCAGACAGTCAGTGCCACTTGAACTGTATGACTGAGTTCATAACCAGATAGAGCAAAATGACTCTTTAAAGATGTTTGTCTGAATTTATTTTACTAAAGGTTATTTGAGTAAAATTTTAATGATGTAATATTTTTTTTTAAGGGTTGTAGGGACTGAAGAACGCATACCCATTCCTCTTATGGACTATATTCTTAATGTGGTGAGTGTTTGCTCATTGAATTTGTCCCTACTAAAAGCAATCTGTATAACTGGATGAGTTAACAATTTTACAGATATTCCGTTATTGTTATTAAATTGAATAAAAACTTGAAATGCATAAGCATGTAGCAAATGAAACCAAATGTATTGTTGCCGAGCTAGACAAGAATCTAAACTGAACTAATTTAACCTTTTTGATATATTTCATGCAGATTTACGCATCAGCATTTCTAGTCCTTTAGAATTGAAATATTTTAAATGTCACATTTAGTTTGTTTAATTAACATTTAGTTGCGTTCAGTGCAGTCATTTCTTTGCTTTGAACATTTTGTTTTTAGATGAAGTTTGTGGAATCCATCCTGAGCAACAACACCACAGATGACCATTGTCAAGAGTTTGTCAACCAGAAGGGGTTGTTGCCTTTAGTCTCTATTTTGGGCCTTCCCAACTTGCCCATAGATTTCCCCACCTCTGCGGCCTGCCAAGCTGTGGCTGGTGTCTGCAAGTCTATATTGGTGAGTTAATAAACAGCTGTTATATATTTTTCATATGGGTTGTTCAATGTGTAAAATAAAAAAATCCCTCCAAATTATTTTTTTTTTAACCTCCAGACTCTGTCACATGAGCCCAAGGTCCTCCAGGAGGGCTTGTGCCAACTGGACAGTATTCTGACATCTCTGGAACCACTTCATCGTCCAATAGAGATGCCTGGTGGCTCTGTGCTTCTGAGAGAGTTGGCTAACGCAGGCCATGTTACTGATGCTACACTGTCAGCACGGGCTACACCCCTCCTACACGCCCTAACCGCAGCCCACGCCTACATCCTAATGTTTGTCCACACATGCAGGGTTGGACAGGTACATTTGGATTGGGCATTATTTTTGGGGGAAAGAGGAATGTCTTGATTAATAAAGCATTTGTAAGTGGCTTTTTTGTCCTTCAGAGCGAAATCCGAGCAATCTCAGTGAACCAGTGGGGCTCCCAGCTGGGGTTAAGTGTACTGAACAAGCTGAGTCAGCTCTACTGCTCCTTGGTTTGGGAAAGCACCGTTCTGCTCTCCCTTTGCACTCCAAATAGGTAAGTGACACATTTATTAGACTCCTTTTTTTTTACAGTTACTACTTTTGTCAATTGCATCACTTCTATGTTTCCTCGACAGCCTGCCTCCAGGATGCGAGTTTGGCCAGGCTGACATGCAGAAACTGGTGCCCAAAGAGGAGAAGCCATCCAGTATGTCAACAACAACAACAACAGCAGCAGCTTCAGGATCCAGGAGAACTGGTAATGTCACCATTTGTCTTAGTTTTTAATGACTGACATCTACCCAGATCCTCTTCATCAGTCTGTTGTACCCCAATTAAACAGAAACGGACACTGTGTCTGTGGATTCAGCTGCTGGTGGTCTACTGGAGGGCATGTGTCTAGATGGGGACGCCCTGGCTCCTATGGAGACTGATGAACCCTCTGCGACAGATCCTAAGTCAAAGTCCAAACTTACTCCAGCCATGGCCACCCGTATCAAACAAATCAAACCTTTACTCTCTGGTAAGTCAACTGCTACTTACATTAAATGCTTATGTTATAAAATCAACCCTTTCCAAAATGTCGCTTTAATGGTTGTGTAACTATTTTAACTTTGTTTGCAGCATCATCCAGGTTAGGCAGGGCTCTGGCTGAACTCTTTGGCCTGTTGGTAAAACTGTGTGTAGGCTCCCCGGTGCGACAAAGACGTTCCCACCACGCCACAAGTACAGGCACAACTCCTACGCCTGCAGCACGGGCAACTGCCTCTGCCCTCACCAAGCTTCTCACCAAAGGCCTGAGTTGGCTGCCCCCTCCATACACACCCACACCACGCTTCAGGCAAGAATCAACTAGTGCTGCTACTTCATTTGCACTTCAAAGAAGGAGACTTTAACTCTTATGTTTATCTTTGCAGGCTGACCTTTTTCATCTGCTCAGTGGGTTTCACGTCTCCAATGCTGTTTGATGAAAGGAAATACCCCTACCATCTTATGCTGCAAAAATTCTTTTGCTCCGGAGGACATGATGCTTTATTTGAGTAAGCTGTGTCATATATTACATATGTATGTGTATGCTGGTGAAGACAAGAAAGAATTGGGGCTTGGTTTACATATACAGGATAATCTTTGTTATTAATAAAAGTTAATATTTATCAGGAACTTCATTTATTTGGTAAAATACATATTAGTTGGTTAATATTTTCAAAAGGAACTTTTAATCTAAAAATGAGTCTCATTTGAGCACTTTTGCCATTTAGTGAATATGGCTGTAACGTATCTTTTAATTTCAATTGAAATAAAACTTTATAATGGCATCAGTATTACCTTAACATAAGCACACAGGAATACAATTTTTCCAACAAATATAGTTTCTGCCATCAGTAGAAAGTAAAAAAGAATGAGGGTGAACCACAGGGAGCTTGTTCTGTGCGAGCAGAGACTGTATGCTGTCTGTTGTTAATATTTAATATTATGGAGGCAGAGGAAATTCCTGGATCTTTCTAACAACAGTTCAGCTGCACAGTTAAAGTATTTTTAATCATTCATAACTTGGAACTGACCTGATTTTAAAAGCTGTGTCACAATGAGAATATTTAACCATTTTTGTTTTTCTGAATCGCTTCTTATCTTCAGGACATTTAACTGGGCCTTGTCAATGGGTGGGAAAGTCCCTGTGGCCGAGGGGTTGGAACATGCAGATCTTCCAGATGGGACGGGGGAGTTCCTGGATGCCTGGTTGATGCTGGTGGAGAAGATGGTTAATCCAAGTACTGTGTTGGACTCGCCCCACTCCCTGCCTGCTAAAATGCCAGGAATCACTCCCACTATGCCCCAGTTCAGTGCCCTTCGCTTCCTCATAGTCACTCAGAAGGTCAGTATTTGAACAGGATCCAAACTTGAAATAGTTTTGTCATTTAATTCTTTTGATATTGTGCTAATCCCTCAAAGTAATGGTTCTTTTAAAAACTTATGTGTTTTCTCTCTGTTTTTTTTTATTATTCAAATGTTTTGCCTTTTTCCTTTTAATGCACTGTTTTGTTCTTTTTTGCTGGTTGTTGTCGCTTATGATCTGTAAGAAAAATTCACACTTCGGTGTTTAGCATGAAAAAATTTACTTCACTGACACTTCAAGATTTAATAGTAAAAGGTAGAGAAAACTCTTCTTTATAGTAGAACTTCAGCCTTTTAATCTCTGTGTATATCAGATTTCCTTTGTTATAGGAGCTGTAATTGTGACCTAGTAATTTAATGGGAAGTACATGTGGCTCATTGTTTGGTTAATAAAAAATAAAATCAGTTGGCATTTAGAGGTCTGATGTATTCCTTTCCTTTGTATTTCTGTAAAAGCAGAGCTGTCAATCAATTTTTCCTCAGGGCTGATTCAGCAAGAGGAACACTTGGAATAATACACTCAAAACTGAAATAAATTATTATATAAGGTTGATTGTATTGTAGAATAAAGGCTATAGAAATACTGATATCAAATGTGCATATCAATGCTTCGCTTGGTATGTACAGGTCATAACAGAACAAGTTTGCTCAAATAACATCCTTTAAGGATGGATATGTCTTACTAATTTCTGAATCCAATTAGCGCAGGTGGTGAGGATTGTCTCTTTTGTAGTAGTTTGTTTCCCTTTAACAGGAATTTCTGTAAGCTTGTTTTTTTTTTTTTTTTTTTTAATCCTTTTTTTTTTTTTCTTTTATGAAGGCTGCGTTCAGCTGTATCCGTAGTCTGTGGAACAGGAAGCCTCTAAAGGTGTATGGAGGTAGGATGGCTGAATCCATGCTGGCCATTCTCTGCCACATACTGAGAGGGGAGCCTGTTATCCAGGAGCGTCTGGCTAAGGAAAGAGAGGGAACGACTCGCCCAGAGGAAGAAGGGACATCTAGTAGCTCTTTGGCACCCACTGGGGCCCCAGGCGGCTCCTCAACAACAGCAGACACATCAGTAGCTAGTGGAACAACGTCTGGAGTGCCAGCTGTAGGATCAGCTGATGATTCCACTAATTCCACTCCTCGGCACGAGCCTCAAGTCAATCAGGCTCAACTTACACAGGTATTCAATCTTAAACATTTTTCTCATGTTGACTGATGTTTGGTGACATTTATAATACGTTTTTGTTGCATATGCTTTAATCCATAAATTAGTGACAAATATCCAGCTTCTGTTTTTCATGAAGCCTCCCAGCCTTCAGCTGTCATTACATTAAGTTAAAAGTTCCAGTTTCAAAAGTTAGATTATAAATTGAAACTAACACAGCCCAGTTGGCAGTTTAATTAGTCCTAAGGCAACTCCAAACAATTAGGTTTCTAACCTTAATTAAAAGCATCCAAGATTTTTAGCATTTTTACTCTCATCTGCAAGTTTGTTCCAGATTACTGGGGCATAATAACTGAAAGCTACTTCTCCATGTTTAGTTTGTGTATGCAAAGTGATATGAGAGGTCTGGGGGTTTGTACACTAACAAGTCTGTAATGTATTGTGGTCCCGAGCATTTCAGTGATTTATAGACTAACACGGGTACTTTTGAAGTATATTCTCTCAGTTAAAGGGAGTCCAGATAAGGACTTCCCATGTTGGATACTCTTGTTTAGCTTTTTACATATTTCTGGTCACCAGCTGTGTTATTGGTGCATCTTTTTATGATCTGGACCTTTTGTGTTCATCATTTTTGCCCTCGTTATTGTCAGTTTTTCACCTCTGAAGATAATCTCACAATTTAGTCCTGTGACACTATTTATTTTTTACATCAAAGACACAGCAGGTATAGGGATCACCTTCAACTGTAAGAAGAGTTTGTTTCAGGTTTCTGGGAGATAGGCCTGTCACAATTAGAAATTTTGGATGATTCTGGATGATAATTTGTCCCTGAAATTATTCCCCCAAACTGTAATATTGTAATGGTTTGAACGAGGGATCCGCATTATAATGTTGTCTGATATTTTGCAACTCCACTGGTCATTAACCCATACCGATATGTTTTTTTTAACCCCTGATCTTAAAGATTATACTAAATAATTTATTATTTTTTAATCCTGTCCTCATCACAAATACCAATTCTGGTATCCTCTTCTGACACTTGAAAAAATATCCACTTCTATAACAAACTTGTGCATTAGTTGGATGCATGTAACCTGTTAGCCCAGGGAGGATCCTTACTTGTCTCAGTAACAGTGCCTTATATAACAGTAAACTATATTGGTAGAATATGGCTGATGTCCAGTATTTTGTTTTAAAGCCAGTTTCAGCCAGTACCAATAACATGCCAATATTATTGTGCAACAATACAGTGAACAAGTATGCAAATGGAGCCTATTTAAATTTATCATTTGATTAATTTTTCATTTTGCAATTAATTAATTTGAATATTGAGACAGGTCCTTTGAGGGATTTAGATTCTTTCTTTTTAGTACATAACTGACATGGTTTATGGTGCCCCCCCTTTGAAAATAAGCATTGATAGCTTTACTATGCTTCATGGTTTTTTTTTCTTGAGTTTTACGTTTGATGGTTAACAATAAATGCTGTTTCTATTTTTTTGTCCTTATGTTACTTCTTTTTTGTACGAAAGTTAAATAACTGTTATGTTGGGTTTTAGCTCATGGACATGGGTTTTTCGAGAGAGCATGCCATGGAGGCTCTACTCAACACCAGCACTATGGAGCAAGCCACAGAGTATCTGTTAACCCATCCTCCTCCCCTTCTTGGTGGAGCGGTGAGGGTAAGGTTTCAAATTCAAAAACCGGGATACATGGAGTTTTTTCATTATCTCTGTTTAGATGATTAGACCTCTGACATGTGGCTTTCATTTCATTAGGATTTGACGATGTCTGAGGAGGATCAGATGATGAGGGCCATTGCCATGTCGCTTGGGCAAGAGGTCAGCATGGAGCAGCGTTCTGACTCCCCTGAGGTTTGTCACTTTGACTGCTTACAGTAGATGAAAAACACATCAGTGAGGCCTCAAACACCTTTTTTTTTCTTTCTACAGGAAGCAGCACGCAGGCGAGAGGAGGAGGACAGGCGAGCGAGGGAACGTGCAGAGGAAGAAGAGGCACGCTGCTTGGAGCGCTTCATGGAAGCAGAGCCTCTGGACCCGCAGGAGCTTCACACCTTCACTGACTCCATGCTTCCTGGTTGCTTCCATCTTTTGGATGAGTTGCCTGACACAGTTTACCGACTCTGTGACCTCCTGATGACAGCAATCAAAAGGAGTGGACCAGAGTACAGAGACCTCATTCTGGGCCAAGTTGTCCACCAGGTCAGAGGATCAAATTACTGTTCAGACATCTAAATAAATCTCGTTTTGGTTTTGATAAGGCCACTGTCTACATCTGTGCTGATCGTATTACTTTTATAGGTGTGGGAAGCTGCAGATGTGCTGATAAAGGCAGCTGAACCACTGACGACTAGTGACACAAAGACTGTGTCTGAGTGGACCCGGCAGATGGCAACACTCCCCCAAGCCTCGAAGCTGGCAACACGAATTCTCCTGCTCACGTTGCTCTTTGAGGTGCCAGAATTGAAGGTTTTAACCATAAAATGTTATAAAGGGTCAAATTTCCATCTAATATTAGTTTATAGCTGGCAACATTTTCCTTTATGCTGTCCACATGTTTTTTTCTCCATAGGAACTGAAATTGTTAGGAGCCAGAGTGGTGGAAAAAAGCGGCATTCTTGATTTGTTAATCAAACTTCTTGAGGTTGTGCAGCCCTGTCTGCAAGCAGCTAAAGAGCATAAAGAGATCCAGACACCCAAGTAAGTTTTTTTTTTTGTGGATCTTCATATAAAAGGACTAAATTTTATAAACCATAAAGATGCTCCAAAACCCAATCTTTATTGATTTTTGACAGATGGATTACACCAGTACTGCTGCTGATTGATTTTTATGAAAAGATGGCGGTATCCTCAAAGCGAAGGGAGCAGATGAACAAGGTAGGAAACTAAGCCTTAGATTACAGAAGAAAAATGATATATTAAATTTGGTTGTTTAAATGCTTTCTTTATTAGGGAACACCTTAATTGTAAGTATTAACTTTGATGATTTAGATGAATGTGTAGGTCATAAAAGATAAAATTATTGCTATGTTGATTTAAAGGTGAAACCTACATATAGACTCAGTACACGCAGTGATAATTCTCAGTTTCTACAAACTGTTATAATTATAAAAAACAGCTCATAAGAAGCCAAATTACCGTTGCTCAGAAAATGTGAATACCTAATAAAAGTTTTTGAAGAAATATTTTTTATTGGATTTTATAACATAAAAGAAAGAGCAAGTGACAGTGATGCACTTAACACAGATTCTCATTAAATAGCTAGGTCCCCAAAGCAAACAAACAATAATGAACAATGAGAAAGAAAAGGAAAAAAAAACCAGCACAGTTTTATGTCCTTTGTAACGTTTCAGAAACTCTGTCAACAGCGACCATGTCTTTTCAAATTTCGCTCCTTTTCCTCTGACAATATAAGTGAGTCGGTCCAGAGCCATACACAATGTCATCTCATTCACCCACATGTGCTTTGATGGTATATCCATTTTTTTCCAGTAAAGAGATGTTAATCTCCTGGCCTGCCGGAGTCCAAAGTCAATCAATTTTAACTGTCTGGAATTAAAAGTACAGCTCTCTGGATAAATACCCAAAACACACATTTTAGCCTCAGCATGTACATTTACTCCAACAATCTCTGACAAAGTTTGTGTAACCAAGTTCCAATATTATTGTAACTTCGGACACTCCCATACACAGTGAAAGAGAGTACCCCTTCCAACCAAACATTTCACAGCAGATATCTGGGATGTTAGGTGCCCAGCGGTTCAAATTGATTGGAGTTATGTAAATTCTCATCAACCACTTTTACTGAAGGAGTTTCATGCTTGTATTGATTGATTGCTTTTGGGCCTTTACGCTTGCCGTATTCCAGTCCGCTACTTGTATCTCTTCTCGAATGTCAGCTGTCCATGCATCCAATTTATCTGCAGTGGATACCTCGTCGTGCCTTTGTAAAGCTGTATAAGAATACCTAATACAAGTTGATAAAAATTAATGTCTTGTTCTTGAAATGCTGTGATCTGACATGTTATGGCCTGTGATTGGTACTTCAGTTAGAGAAAAGAGATGAACAAAAATACTTGATAGGTCATGTTGCAGTATTAGGCTGATTTTCCTTCTGTCTTCAGTATCTGCAGCCCAATGGAAATAACTGGCGATGGTTCGATGATCGCTCAGGGCGTTGGTGCAGTTACAGCGCATCCAACAACAGTACCATCGACTCTGCATGGAGGGCTGGAGAGAGCAGTGTCCGCTTCACAGCTGGACGGAGGAGATACACTGTGCAGTTTAACACTATGGTGCAGGTATGTAGGTCTATTACTGTGTCTGTATAAAGATTGTTTATTGGTTCATCCATTGTAGCTGATTATAAACCCTCTAACCTGACAGGTAAATGAAGAGACTGGTAATAGAAGGCCAGTGATGCTGACTGTCCAGAAAGTGCCTCGCATTACCAAGCCGTCCAAGACTGGTAATGTTACAGACTCTGAGAGAGAGGAGGGTGACAAGCCCAAAGTGGAGGAAAGCCAAACCAATGTAGACTCTGGAGTGGCTGTGGAGATGAGCGCTCCTAAAGAGGACTCCAGCCAGCTGAAGGAGACGCCATCTTCTCTGGAGTCGGACTATGCTCAGGGAACTGACATTGTTGTTAAAGGCCTGTCCGATGACATGACCACTGTTCTCATCCGGGCCTGTGTGAGCATGATCAGCGTTCCTGTTGACCCCGACACCCTTCATGCCACTCTCCGTCTCTGTTTGCGCCTTACGCGTAACCACCACTATGCAATGATGTTTGCTGAGCTGAAGAGTACGCGGATGATTCTGGGACTGACGCAGGGTTCCGGCTTCAATGGCTTCACACCACTGGTGACATTGCTGTTCAGGCACATCATAGAAGATCCGGCCACGCTGCGGCACACCATGGAGAAGGTTGGTTTTGCTCCTCAGTATATTTTCGAGAATACTGCATAAAATAGCTTTTTTTAAAAACACTTTAATGCTTTTCATCTTTAATCTTTAAGGTGGTGAGGTCAGCTGTGACCAGTGGTGCAGGTAGCACCACCTCAGGAGTGGTTTCTGGCAGCTTAGGTTCCAGAGAAATCAATTACATCCTCCGTGTCCTTGGCCCTGCTGCCTGTCGTAACCCTGAATGCTTTATAGAAACGGCCAGCAACTGCATTCGCATTGCGCTTCCTGCACCCCGTGGAGCTGGGACCAGTAAGTCATCAAACCCTTCAGTTGTGTGATCAAAACGTTGTCAATTTAGGAGTAAAATACTTTTATTTGATCTTAAATCTAAATACATTTGGATGTCCATTTTTGTAAAATATTTTGCCATGGTATTACCTTGTTCTGTTTCTAAATAATTCTTTCTTCTACAGCATCTGATGATGAATTCGAGAACCTTCGAATTAAGGGACCTAATGCTGTGCAGCTAGTAAAGACCACTCCTCTGAAGCTGTCTCCTTTGCCCCCTATCCCTGATACAATCAAGGAGGTCATCTATGACATGCTCAATGCCTTGGCTGCCTACCACGCTCCTGAAGAACGTAAGACATTTCGTTGTTCTGGAGGGTCTGATATCCAGTGTTGATGGATGATCTGAACGTCTCACACATAAACATTTGAATGAAGTGACGTGTTTATTTGTATTTCAGCTGAGCGTCCAGAGGAACGCGCTTCAGCTGCACCTAGCACTCAAGATCTTTGCCAGATTTTACAGGATGTTGGTGATGATGTTTACCAGCAGTACCGGCTTACCCGACAGGGGAGCGACTTTGACTCCCAATCAGCGTTCCATATCAACGTAAAGTTCATAAAGCAAAAAAAAAAACAGCAGCTTAGTTTGGACATTGCCATTTGCTTCTGTCATTAATTGATCTGCATCTCCTTTCAGGCGCAAGTCTTTGCTGCTGACGGCGGTGCAGCTGAGTCTTCCCAGTCTGGGACCCCACAAGGTGAAGGTATGTTTTTTGTTTTTTTGTTTTTTTCTGACAAAAGCCTTGAAATGCTCAGTCCTGTATTTTTTTTAGGATAATATAAAACAACTTGCATCTTGTTTTAAATCCTTGGCTAACAAATGTTAGAATTCTTTGTAAAACTCACTGTCAGCAGATTCTTATTTTAGGTAATTTATTTGTAAAATCTGATCTTCTAATTTCTTTTTCTTTGTGTTGAAACTTCCTCAGCCTCCACCCCAGAAGAAATGCGGGAGGAAAAGAAGGAACAGGAAGGTGAGAAGGGGGCCAACTCAGATGAGAGCAAAGCTGCTAAAGTAAAGGCAAGCAAGCCTCTCATGCCGACCTCTACCATCCTGAGACTGCTAGCTGAACTTGTTCGCTCCTATGTGGGCATCGCCACTCTAATTGCCTCTTACTCCTACACTGCTGGACAATCTGAGCTCATAAAGGAGGTAAATAACTAAACAGGATTACATGAACTTCAGAAGAAATGTTTTTTGTTTATTTCTATTAACTTGTATCATTACAGGATTGCAGTGTTCTAGCCTTTGTGCTCGACCACTTACTGCCTCACACACAGAATTCAGAGGACAAAGACACCCCAGCATTGGCACGTCTCTTCCTGGCCAGCTTAGCAGCGGCTGGGACAGGGACTGATGCCCAGGTGGCCTTGGTGAATGAAGTAAAAGCTGCTCTTAGTAGAGCTCTAGCAATGACAGAAGGTGCTGAAAAACATGCCAGGTAAATCGGCTTGAAATATTCAAAACAGCATAGTTAGCCAATTAATGGTGCCTTAGACCTTGGATCTTTTTCAACATGTTTTTTCTTGTCCTACGTGTTTCCTTTTCAAAGGCTTCAGGCAGTGATGTGCATCATCAGCACCATCATGGAGTCCTGCCCCTCCACATCCACTTTCTACAGCACAGCAGCTGCCAAGACTCAACATAATGGCATGAACAACATTATTAGACTCTTTCTGAAGAAAGGACTGGTCAATGACTTGGCTCGTGTCCCTCACAGCCTGGATTTGTCCAGGTGAACTATTGACCAATTTTTATTTGATTAAAGTTAAATGTTAATTAGTTTAGTAAGGATCTGCCAAAGCGTGTTACTTTTGAAAAGGTATTTTGGTTCATTTTAGGCTAATCTAGCTTTTTCCTCTTCTTTCAATTAGAGTTAAATTATTAGTTTGAATGTTTCTTTAACTCTCTTGTATTATTTAACATTGAAAATTTACTGTAAACCTTCATCCTATTAGCTGTCAGGATGATGGCCGCCGTAGACACCAAAATGTTGATTTTCATTTAGCTATTATAACAGTAAACAGTGAAGTTATGCTGAATGTAGTTCATTAAAATTTGATTACCATTTTCTTTGAAGGTCACTTTAAATCCATTCTTCTTTTTTAAGTCCTAACATGGCCAACACGGTGAATGCGGCTCTGAAGCCATTGGAGACTCTCTCACGCATTGTTAACCAACCCAGCAGTCTTTTTGGAGGCAAAGGCGGCTCCAGCAAGAGCAAGACGGAGCATGAGACCACTGGCACAGCCAGGGATAACAACAGCAACACACAGGATCAAGGTACCTACCTGAAAGTAATCAGGTTGTTACCAGCTGATTACCATGCAAGTGCTTGATGTTCATAAGTAAAATCTAATCCAGGAGAGTCTGGAGAAACGGAGCCAGTGGATGGCAGCCACAGGGTTCAGGGAGCCGACGCTGACCTCATGGACGGAGAAGCAGAGGGAGACACAGTGGTCATTGCTGGTCAACCAGAGGTTCTGAGCACACAAGCCATGCAGGTAACCATGACTACATCATGTTTAAATATTTTCTGTATTTCATCTATAGTTAAAATGAATTCTGTCAAGATTAAACTCAGATTTTATGTTATGATTATTTCTTTTCTCTGTTAACTTGGGTTTTTGTTCATTAGGTTGAGAATGAGTTGGTGGACCTTATTGATGAGCTGTTGGAGAGAGATGTCAGTACTGCAAACAGTACAATTATAGGTAAACCAATCCGAAGAAACTGACAGACTGCAAAGTTTCATATGAATTGTACTTTAGTAATGTAGAGCTCCCCACACCTCAGTGAGACATGTTCTGGACAATATAATTTAATTAGGAAAGGCACAGTTATTTTTTTTCTTGTGTTTTCTGGTATTATGTAATGCTTTTTATCCATCTCACACTTTCTATAATTTTAATTAGTTGGACGAAGCGGTGGGGACGAATCACAAGAAGATGTCTTGATGGATGAGGTCCCATCCAACATAAGCCAGGCATCGACACTTCAGGCTAACCGCGAAGGTTTGTCATGGGAACAGAAAACTGCTCATCATATTGTCCCACGTTTAACACGGATAAAACCGATCATCAGAGGGACTCATTTCACTGCATCACTGGCTGCCTTTAGTGATAAAGGAACTTTGTTTGTAACTTTCTTACTAGACTCAATGAACATCCTCGAACCGGAGGATGAGGAGCATACACAAGAGGAAGATTCAAGTGGCAGCAATGATGATGAGGACAGTCAGGATGAGGAAGAAGAGGAGGAGGAAGAAGAGGAGGAGGACCAGGTTTGGATGAATGCAGGAGAGTTTGTTTCAGTCTTACTGATGGTTATGGGGAATGCTCATTGCTGCTGCTTTTTCTTTAAGGATGATGAAGAAGGAGATGAGGATGACGACGATGAAGGCTCAGAAATGGAGCTGGATGAAGATTTCCCTGATATCAATGCTGCACCACACATCCGCTTTGAAAGGTTCGACAGGGATGATGACCTCATCATAGAGTTTGACAATATGTTTTCCAACAACGGTAGGTAGAAATTTTTTCTGTTTGTTTTTCAATTAATTTTTTTCTTATCAAAGCTTGTGATGCCTCAAGTATTTTTTTAATTGGTACATTTTTTTCTCTCAACATTTGCAAATATTTAAAGGGTGTTTCCCCTCATGCTCGCCTTTTGTCTTCTGTTTTTCCATCAGCTGACATCCCTTCCTCCCCAGGGAACATCCCCAGTTCCCACCCTCTCATGGTGCGTCATGCTGATCACAGTTCACTCACTTTAGGCGTGGGCAGTTCTAGCAGCCGCCTGGCACAGGGCATGGGTCGCAGCCAGCGGACACTCCGTCAACTGACTGCCAACAGTGGGCACACCATCCATGTCCACTACCCTCATAACCGGCAGCCCAATCCTCCACTCATTTTGCAAAGGTAAAACTACAGCTATGGGAATCATAAAGACCTCCGAGTTCTGAGACCTACAACCTTCTTTTCTTAGTTTGTGCTAGTTCTAACTGTAACATCTGACCTTTTATCCCATTTCAGATTGCTGGGCCCTAGTGCCGCAGCAGACATTTTACAGTTGTCAAGCTCTCTGCCTCTGCAGTCCCGTGGTCGTGCCCGGCTTCTGGTTGGAAATGAGGATGTCCATATCATTGCTCGCTCTGATGATGAATTGCTGGATGATTTCTTCCATGAACAAAGCAGCACAGGTGGACAAGCAGGTAAGAATTACTATGAGCTACAGTCAACGGGCTTGTTTCTTTGTGTTCGAAATCTACTCCAGGAACCAAGCAAGCAGTTTTTACAGAAATGGAAAGGTGAAAAGGTTGGTGCAGAAAGAACCTCTGCTAGCAAGTTGAGCCTTTTGAATTGGTACTTTAGCTCTTCATCTTCCTAGAAGGAAAATAAGTAATTTCCCTCTGGGATTATTAAAGTATGTCTGATTCTGAAAAGCAAGTCCTCCAGGTGAAGTCAAGCTAGAAGATTTTTCAAAGTATTATGTCCTGTAGCACAAATTAAACGACAATCCACATTTTATATTATGCAATTTTATACTATAAAATGGGTTACAGTGCTGTTAAGTGTGAAGGGGTCTATTCTCTTGTTTGACACTTTAGTCCTCTCTGCGAGGACTGTGGTCTTTGAGACCTTTGTCCTCAACTAGTGAACATTTGTATGGACTTTTTTTTTATTTATTTATTTGTCTGGTTTCTAAGTGTCAACCTGATCATTTCAAAGGTCGGCAGAAGTCACGGCTATAATACTGACCGGTAAAATTGTTTTAGGTTTATTGCATTTGCTGCTTTGGTTTGGAATTAATCTACAGCAGTTGTTTTACACCTGAATCTTATGTCATTTTTTCTAAACACAAATTTATTTTTAGTTCAGGATGCTCGTCCTGTTTCAAGGGCCTTTGTGCCAAAGGTTTTCCATTAGTGGTTGCAGTGCTAACTTTGTGTCAGTTCTGTGCGTTTTCATTGCAGCAAAACTGTGGCCTCGGAAAAAATTGTTGATAACAGAGCACCAGTTTGTGCTGAACTAAAGAATGCAGCTTATCAGGAGCTTGAAGCCAGTATAAACAATGTGAACACCATCCTTTTAAAACGTTATCTGCTGACTTAGTTCTGTGGTTGTGGAAAAGCCAACCACATCCTCTGCACAGGTGGCACCGGCACCCATCCTGATTAAGAATTAGAACCTTTTTTGTCAAAAAGCCTCACTAGCAGCTGAACATGTAGGAGTTATTGTTCAGGAAAGAATGTTTAGAAGCTCCACAGTGTAAAACTGTAAATGAGAACGCTCAGTAAACATAAGTCAAAGCAAGCCTTAAGCAAATGTATCACGGTTTATTTTCCCAAAGTACTAATATGTGATCCATGTTTCTAGGTACTCTGTCGAGTATTCCCACTGCGTTAACAAGATGGACAGACGAGTGCAAAGTGCTGGATGCTGAGAGTATGCACGACTGTGTAGCAGGTGAAGTGATTTTGAATCTGTTTATATAACATCAGTGGAAAATTGGGCTTTTAAGAGCAATGTTAGACTTAGTTAGATTTAATTAAAAGCTGTATCTTATAAAATGTACTTTAAAAAGAACACAGTAATCATTTGTACAAAGCAGAGCAGTTTCCGTTTATAAGGGTCTCTGCAAGGTTCTTAAAAGTATTGATTAAAAAAATTAATTTTTAATAAATTGTCGTCAAATAGGTTTTCTGTAGTTTTCAGTTCTGACTTAAAATGCAGGCAAAACAGGCTTGACATTGATTTTACATTTTAAATAAAAATTTTTAAACTATTTTGACAGAGGTTTACTTACCTTGTTTTTACTATGAAGGGAGGCAAATTTGATTAACCTTTGAATTTGATCAAAATTGACTTAATTAATTGGATCAATATTACAGAAACATACAGAAACCTGTTATGTTTTGTCCAAGTTTATCTTTAGTTTTTATAACACTAGCCAACTGTTTAGGTAATTTGTTTTACATTCAAAAACACCAAGTATTGATATGTAACTTTTATCCACGTTAAACATTTTTTGGCCTATTCCAATATCCTCACTTTTTTGGAGTGATTGGAACTGGCGGTGTGAATTAGTTTGTAGGTTTATTATGGTCTGGTGAAAAACACATTGAGCTACATCATCAACTTCTCTTTGTGCTCTGATTTTTATTTATTTTAGTGGTTAAAGTTCCAATACTGCAACATCTGGAGAGTCTAAGAGATGAGGAACTGGAAGAACGTAGGGAGAAGAGAAGAAGGCAGCTGGCTGAGGAGGAGGAGTCAAAACAGAATGAAAGGAGGGCCTCTGGAGCAGAGCAAGTGAGAGAACAGAGCCTACAGGTTTGCAGAACATTTTTATTGTTATTCCAACAGTCTCAGAATATGCTGATAGTTTTTCTTTGTTGTACCAGGAGTTACTAAGTGTAACTTTCTCAATCTTGTTGAGATGATTCCATGTTGTTTAAGACCTTATAGTTTAATGTTATGGTACTTTTAAAGACTATGTGGAAGTGCTTTTGAAACCATTTGGAACTGCACAAATTCAGAATGTAAAACAAACAGTAGAACAGCATATAGCAATGATTAAACATGCTAGAAATGGCAAGATGGATGGATTTCTTCAGTACTTTTGACTTGGGTGCCCATAACTGAGGATTTATGAAATGTTTTTTTTTTTTACACATTGGTATTTAAATGCAAACAGTCTGTCGGTAGCAGTTGGTGACATTTTTTGTTGGATATTTTTTGTCCTTAGGGTTCTGGATTGGGAACAGTTAATGGTGCAGAGAACACTGCAGGTAATGTTGTTTATAATACTAAAAACATTTTTGTTTTTAAAAACGATTTCATGGGGAGTACCAAGAAGCAATCATCCGACTTGCTCTGCGTGCTGTGGGATGAGGTAGTAGTTTGTATAGTTTTAGGATCACACCAGATCTGGGAGATAACTATACAGTCTACTGTCTTTCTTATGGCCACGCCGTATCATCTGGACGACTTTAATATTAGTATTTTGTCTTCCTCCTTTTTAATGCTCCTTAGTAAAAATGCTTACATTCCAATGTTTATGAATTTTTTTTTTCATGCTTACAAATTTGAAAAGAAAACAACAAAAAAAAAATGTGTTGACAACAAGAGGATCTTCTGTCTCTGTAATTCCTTAAAAACATTTCAAGATATTTTTCATCCATCCTTCCTCTTGAACGGAGATCACTCCCAGTCATAAGGTTGATCTTGGAGATCATTGTCATCCTGTGGTAAAATCTTTTCATGTAGTCAATCATACATGTTTTGCTGTGACTGCCTACACTGTGGTGAGGTAGTAAGTTGTGTTGTTGGAGGGGATTAGGATTGTGCGCCCCATATAGGAGATAACTATACAACTTACTTCCTTCCTCAGTAGAGGCTGATGGCATCGACTGGACGGCTTGGGTTTAATGAGAAGGCTAGATGCTTCATGTGAAAATGATTGATTCTTCTCGACACATGTCTATTTATCTGTTTAAGGCACTTAACCCCAGGTTGCCTACCCATCTGCATCTAGGTGTATAAATATGTTCAGTACCACAGTTAAAAGTGTTTTAAAGATTTAAATAAGTGTGTTCATAAATTCTATAGACCTGTTTTAACACTCTCTCCACCTGGATGTCACAGAGGGTGAACAGGCTCAGGAGGGTCCCATGGCATGCCTGGACGTACCCAGGGTCTCAGAGGGCTTCCTCACTGCTCCCCCATCCGGAGAGGTCACTCCCACCACCCCTGCTCCACACGAACAGGCCCTGGTCTCCTTGGAGACCGCCATTAGTCAGCAAGTCCACCAACCAATTGCTGACCTGCTCCTGGCTGAATCCCATGCCAGTTCACTGGCTGCTCTGGCAGGGGCTGGCCTTCCTGCCCTGTCAGAAACCCAGAGAGCAAGCACGGAAGCAGAAGCATCTCAGATGGAAATGTCCCCGGCTCCCACAACTGGTGAGAGAGTTGGAGGAGGTGGTGGAGGAGGAGCATTGGATGAAGTCAGGGAAGGTAGACTAACTTTAAACAGACTATTTATACAGACACCAACAACAAGGGCACATAATGCATTTTTTATTTGAAAATCTATTTGTTCTAAACCCGGTGAGAGAAGTTACCAGTCACCCTTATCTCTCCTTAGCCTCGCTAAGCCCGGATATTGTAGAAAACACTGAGCCTGCAGCGGCTGGTGTGTCTCAGTTGGAAGGATCCCCCATGGATACCAGCAGCCCTGCATCTGCTACTCAGGAAGAAGCTGCTCCCAACCCTCCTCAGACCACCCAGCTCTCCCAGGAGCTGTCTGGCAGCAGGGAGAGTGGGCTGACTGACAGGCAGACTGATGCCGAGACTGGGTAGGTAACATTTACAATAAGTAATGGACTCATTCTTAGTACTGGAGCTACCAATTTGCATTCTTTATTTCTTTATAGTCTAATGTTCTGTTTTAACATTTAAGCTGGCTTTAACACAGTTTAAGATATTAACATCAGCCAGTGGCTGTGTTCTTTTTATCAGGTCCACATCTGTTTCATCTCCTGGAGAGACGATGCCTCGGAGCGACAGCGCTGATAGCCAGTCCCAGGCCATCCAGGAGGAGCCGCTTCCGTCCACCAGCAACGACGACGAGGACCCACTTGCTGGTATGTTAAAAAACAAAAAACAAAAAAAAAAAAGTCATTACCCCTCTTTTGCAAGCAATCAAAAGTAGTTTTTAATGTTTTTGAATTCTAAGCGTAGCCCTGTTGTATGTTGTATCCCTTCTGCATCCTTGAAAGATAATTGAATTATGTTTCAAAACATTCAATCATTTTGTACTATTCACCAGCTTAGCTACATTCCTACATGCAGCTCTCATAGAGAGACACAATGTTTAATATTGGGTTTTATGTTTTTTTTTTGTCCCGTTCTGATTGTATACAGTTAAAAAATAAAATTCTGTCCTTAATGATTATTGTAATACATTTTTTTACAATATCTCAACCTTCTCAGTTCACTCTACATCTCATGGTTGTCTGTTCTGTCTTATGCAGGTATAAGTTTGCCAGAGGGTGTAGATCCCTCTTTCCTTGCAGCTCTCCCAGAAGACATCCGCCGAGAGGTTCTTCAAAACCAGCTCGGCATCAGACCACCTTCACGTCCTCCCGTTACCACAGCCTTGCCCTCCTCTAATGCGCCTGTACTTGGTGGACCAGGGGTTACAGAGGTCAGCCCTGAGTTCCTGGCAGCTCTGCCACCTGCTATTCAGGAGGAGGTGAGGATAATTAAAATCTTAGCTTGCTTGAGTCTAAATATTTACCTTTTTAAGATATGTGGTTTTCCTGCCAATATAAGCATCGGATTTGTTTCCTTAGGTACTCGCCCAGCAAAGAGCTGAGCAGCAGAGAAGGGAGTTAGCGCAGCAGCCTCCAACGGGAGATACTCCCCTGGATCCAGTCACTTTCATCCAGACGTTACCCTCAGAGCTTCGGCGTAGTGTTCTTGAAGACATGGAAGATAGCGTGTTGGCTGTAATGCCTCCAGACATTGCTGCTGAGGCAGCTGCATTGCGTAGAGAGCAAGAGGCCCGTCAGAGACAGCTAATGCACGAGAGGCTGTTCGGTCATAGCTCATCTTCTGCCCTTTCAGCCATCCTGCGCTCGCCTGCCTTTACCAGCCGGTTAGGAAGCAACCGAGGCGTCCAGTACACCCGTCTGGCTGTCCAGAGAGGAGGACCGTTTCAGATGGGTGGAGGAACAAACCATAGGTAAGAAAGTGCCGTATAGTGTTTTGAGTTCTTTTAACTTGGAGCAGCATACAATTTTTTTAAATAAAATATTTAATTTGAGCACTTTTTTAAAATGGTGGGAGTAAAAACGTGGTTATCATTTTAAATGCTTTTATTTTTTTTTTTTTTTTTTTTTTTTCCCCTCAGACCATCCAGCTCCAGTGTGGACTCATTGTTGCGTCTGCGTGGACGATTGCTCCTGGACCACGAGGCCTTGTCCTGCCTGCTAGTTTTGCTGTTTGTGGACGAACCGAAGCTCAACACCAGTCGTCTGCACCGTGTGCTCAGGAATCTCTGCTACCACTCTCAGACTCGTGGGTGGGTCATTCGCAGCCTGTTATCAATTCTCCAACGTAGCAGTGAGAGTGAGGTTTGTCTGGAGACGTCACGTCTGGAAGATTGCAGGGGGAAAAGAGGCAGCCAGGGAGGATGTGGAGGCAAAGGTTCAGCCACCTCTTCCCTCTCCTCCTCCTCCTCATCGTCCTCCTTAGAGCTACTTAACAGGGTGGAGTCACGAAGCTCCAGCCAGCTGTCCTGGCTCTCGGTCTCTATGGATGCTGCCTTGGGCTGCCGGACAAACATTTTTCAGATCCAACGTGTGTCGGGTAGGAAACATGCTGAACGGCATTCAGCTGGCAGCTCCACAGGATCTGGAACACTAGGAGTATCAGGCGGAGCGACAGGAGTCACGTGTGCTGGAGGCGGAGGCTCCACAGTTCACATCCACCCACAGGCTGCCCCAGTGGTTTGCCGCCATGTCTTGGACACGCTCATCCAGCTAGCTAAGGTTAGATTTTTGTTCATTGATTAATAGCACAGATATTAAATTTGGTTGTTTCCTGTGAAGTACTTATTTCTTCACCGTTGTCTGAATCTGCAGGTTTTCCCAAGTCACTTCACCCAGCAGCGATGCAAGGATGTGTCAGCAGCCGCTTCTGAGCTGGATTCCCGTCTTTGTCCGGGGTCGTCTGGGGGAGGAACTGGAGTTGGGGGCTCCAGGTCAGGGTCTCACTCTCAGAGTAACCCTAATACTCAGAACTCCTTGGGTTCTTCTGTAGCTACTCCTCAGTCTTTAGGAATATCAACAGATTTCTGGGATCTGCTTGTCAAGCTTGACAACATGAACGTCAGCCGCAAGGGAAAAGCCTCTATGAAGACGGTTCCTCTTGGCGGCGGCACAGAGGCAGAGGGAGCACAGTTTAGCTTAGAGACGTCCCCCCTTGGCCAACTGATGAACATGTTATCTCATCCTGTAATCAGGCGAAGCTCCTTGCTCACTGAAAAGCTGCTGCGCTTGCTTTCCCTCATATCTATCGCCCTGCCTGACAACAAGGCAACAGAGGTGCCTGCTGGACACCCGACCCCACAGGCCGCCAACCCTAACGTGGCCAGTTCAGGGCCCACGGTGTCGATCACAACACAAGGTGCAGCTTTAGTCGTCTCCGCCCAGCCCACTATGACGGTACCAGGAGCCTCTGGAGGAGCTGCAACCCAGAGTACTGCCTCAGGAACAAACATAACAGTCTCACAGGCTTCTTCTACTACAATCTCAATACCCACGTCCACTGGAATAACCTCAGCAGGTAATTCATTAAGTACTCATGTTTGTCCACACACAACTTTACAAACTGTTTGATCAGATGTTTATCTTGTGCATTTTTGGTGTGATAAATATTTTATCTATATAGGAAAACAGAGGGGTCAAACTTTTAGTGCAGAGATCGACAAGATGGTGTCTACAGGACTCACCGAGAAACAGCTTCAACTTTCTGTGGAGGTATGCTGAGATTATGGAGTCACCAGGCTGTTGGTGTTATGCCTTTTTAAGAAAACGTACCATGGATGAGTCCTAATGTGTTTACAGTAGAAATACTCTTAGTAGAAAAGATCTTGATATAACCCAGAATGCCTGAAGGTATTACTTTATTTACTGTACTTGTGGCTCTTATAAAATAACTAATCATTATTAATTTATTGTAGATTAGCATTTTTTTTAAATGTCATAAAACTCTAAATCTCACCAACCAAAAAGATGTGTGGTAGTTATTAAAAATGTATTTACAAATGCCATAATAATTACATTGCTTTAAAGAACTTGGGCTTACTAATGACAAACATAAACATTTCAGTTTTATTAAAGCCAATGCAAAAATGAATTGGCTCATTTTTTTTTTACTATTATTATAATTAAAAAAGAGATATGGTGTTGAGATAAAAGCAGTCACAGTCATGGGCTCCTAATTTAGCAATAGAAATATCTGGGTTCTGTTTAAATTCTTCCATATTTGGTAAAATTCTGATAAGTTTTAATAACGTTTCTCTTCCTTCTCTCCAAGGTGCTGACATCTCACTCATGTTCAGAGGAGGGTCTAGAGGATGCTGCTAACATTCTGCTGCAGCTATCTAGAGGTGACGGGTCCACCAGAGACACAGTGCTCAGGCTGCTGCTTAGTGGAGCCAGGCATCTTGGATACACGCTATGCAAGCAGATTGGTGGGTGTCAGAAGTGGTCAGACAGGGTTTATCCTGTTCTCCTACTTAAGCACTTTATGATTCTTTACAAACGTCTAACATCAAGATTTTTTTTCTCAGGCACATTACTGGCAGAGCTAAGAGAGTATAACTTGGAGCAGCAGAGGCAGGCACAGGCTGACTCCCATTCTCCAGATGGACCTCCAGAGGATCCCTCCCTATCTGCCAGATTAAAGGGCAAGATGACCAGCAGGTGAGCGACTGATGCATGAGCTGCACACTGTTATAAAGTTGTCCATGGACCAGAGAAACTGTTTAAAAGTCTTATTAAAAAAGTCTAGGTTATGTGTTTCTGTCAGCCACTGCTTTACATGCTTTACTGTTGGTAACCTGCCTTAATATTGGCTGGTTCACAGGTTTGACGGGTCAGAAAGTGTGGTGATTGTGGCTGCACAAAAGCGCACACTCGGGGGACGTGAGTTGCAGCTTCCATGTATGAGCTCGCTGACATCCAAAACATCAACACAGAAGTTTTTCTTGCGAGTGCTTCAAGTGATTATTCAGCTCCGTGAGGACACGCGACGTGCCAACAAGAAAGCCAAACAAACAGGCCGGTTGGGTAAGGGGATTTTACAGATAAGAGCCGCCTTATGTTTGTATACAATATTTTCTTAACATGAAATCAAACTTGTCCTTTGCTCAAACGCTAGGCTCCAGCAGTCTGGGCTCAGCCAGCAGCATCCAGGCTGCAGTGCGACAGCTTGAGGCTGAGGCCGACGCCATCATTCAGATGGTGAGAGAGGGGCAGCGTGCACGTCGGCTCCAACAGGCCCCCCCTCCTACCGCCCCTTCTGCATCTGCCGCCGGATCCTCAGTGGCTGCCCCCCATGCTCCCACTGGTGCTGCTCCCCCTACTGGCACGGCTGCTGCTGCCACGGTTAGCATGGCTGCACTGACAGCAGGCATATTCCTACTCGCATAACATTACTACAAAAAAAGCTTTGATGAAATGATAATCATTGGGTTCATAATGTTGTAGTAGGATCATTGTAACAATTATCAAGTTAGATGCATTTGTATGACATTGGTTGACAGTTTTTATTGCATCTAATTGGACTTTAGCTTTATTGAGTGAAAGTTTTCTAAAATTAGGTGAAACCATTTGATTTTCTCTCAGATCCTTACTTTATATGCAGACATCATGTCATATCCTTTTATCCAATCGCTTTCATCTCATTCGGTTTAGACGTCATCTTTGCTGGCATGATGAATATTGACATTCTTATCAGTCAGTCAAATATGCTTGTTATTCATTGCATCGTCTCTGTGTGTTTGGATCGACAAGTTCTGTTTTTTTTGTCAATGATGAATGTTTGCTTGCTCCACTGCTCATGTCTGTTGGCCGCCAGATGTGGCTTAATGCTTTTTCCTCAACCTTCCTGCAAAACTCTGTTTCTGTGAATCATGGGAATGTCATTTTGCATGGCAGCCTTTTAAAAGTTGCATGTCTGTGTTTAAAAGGAAGTTTCTAGATGTTCCTGCTGCTGATCATCCATCTTTGTTGTCTTTAGTCTGAAGTGCAGTCAGCGCCGGAAGCTCAGTCAGCACAGAGGGACGAGTCTCCAATGGATGTTGACCAGCCGTCTCCTCTGGAGCAGGATGCTGCACCTCTGGGTATGATTTGCTTAGAGCCATCTTATGACAATTTAATATAAATGTCACATCAATGTTCTTTGTTTTGTTTTGGAGTCTTTGCTTTTAATTATTATACAGGTTGTTAAACATTTACAGATATGCAAAGTTTGGTGAAGTTTTACTTCCATCGTGTTGTCAATATTACAGACAAAACATTTTTTATCTGCTTTAACTACATTATAGAATGAAACCATGTAATTATATCGGATTATCCAGATAAAAAGAAAATGGCAGAAAAATAACCAGTTGTGTGTAAAGCAATACTAATACAATTTTGTTCAAAAACGTGACACTACACTAATCTACACCAAGTGATTAAGAAAATAAGTATGAAGCTGTTCACTAGTTTGTTTGTATGGTGTTAGTTTTCCTCTATGTTTACTGTATAAACAGAAAAAGTACAGAAGGCCTTCTTTCTTGAATGTTTTTCTGTTTTTGGTTTCCATTTTACAGAGTTTTAGATATTTTTAGTTCAGCAATCTTTTATTTGCTGAACGGCTTTAGATAATACTGTTCCGAGCAATTTCAGTAACCTCTTCAAAAATCCTTTCCTTATGAAGTTTAAAGTCCAATATGCCACCATATCTAAGACTTTGTCCTCTGATATATCAGATTATCTTTTATGTTGGTTTGTAAAAGTGCTCCAGCCACTTCCTAAAATTGTACTGATTTTATTTGATAACTTCATTACCAAATGTTTTAACTCGACAAAAAACACACTAAATTGTGTTATGGATTTGAAATTTACACATTTATGACCTTCACACCATGTGTCCAAACAAACCAAAAGATGTTGAAAATAAGCTGTAAAAAAACATCTTCACTCAGTTTTTAGTATCTAGCAACTAGAAAAGAATTAGGGGAAAAAATAAAGTCTGTATTTATCTTGTTCCTTTCAGATGAAGAGGGGGGTGCTCAGTCGGAGAGCGAGGAGAAACTTCCAGACCTACCTCTACTCAGTGAGCAGCTGCTGTTGGATGAACTGTGGGACATGCTTGGGGAGTGTCTGAAAGAGCTGGAGGAGTCTCATGACCAGCATGCTGTGCTCGGTATGTGGAATAATGAATAAAAAACACATTTGTTGGTGCTGTCATGTTAAAGGACCAGTTTTTGTGACGCCTTACCATAACTGATTATATTTATTTTTATTCCAGTGCTCCAGCCTGCAGTGGAGGCCTTCTTTCTGGTTCACGCCACAGAGCGAGAGAGCAAACCTCCTGTTAGGGACACGCGAGAGAGCCAGCTTTCACACATTAAAGATGAGCCTCCTCCACTCTCCCCGGCTCCCCTAACACCTGCTACACCTTCATCTCTGGACCCGTTCTTTTCCAGAGAGCCATCCTCCATGCATATCTCCTCTAACCTCCCACCAGACACCCAGAAATTCCTCCGCTTTGCTGGTGAGACTGTATTTTCTCTTTTATTAAAGTAATTCTTCATTTAGTGTTGTGTAGTTCCTAACTGAGCATTTGTTTTTTTAGAAACTCACCGCACAGTGCTTAATCAGATTCTACGACAGTCAACCACTCACCTGGCTGATGGGCCTTTTGCAGTATTAGTTGACTACATCCGAATCCTGGACTTTGATGTAAAGAGGAAGTAAGATGAATTTTTCTCACAGTTGCCATCTCCTGTTGTCACCAGTAATGTCCTCCCTTGAAGAATAAAATACAATTTTGATTTTTCATCAATTGCAGGTACTTCCGGCAGGAGTTGGAAAGACTTGACGAAGGCCTGAGGAAGGAGGACATGGCTGTGCATGTGAGACGAGATCATGTGTTTGAAGACTCGTACAGGGAACTGCACCGCAAGAGCCCTGAAGATATGAAGAACAGACTGTAAGCTTTATTTGCTTGTGTTTCACTCCCCCTAATTCAGAACAGCTTAACCAAACTTTTACATTTTGTTACAGATATATTGTGTTTGAAGGGGAGGAAGGCCAAGATGCAGGTGGCCTGCTCAGGGAGTGGTACATGATCATTTCCCGGGAGATGTTCAACCCCATGTATGCCCTGTTCCGCACATCCCCGGGCGACCGCGTCACCTACACCATAAACCCCTCCTCTCACTGCAACCCCAACCACCTCAGCTACTTCAAGTTTGTGGGTCGCGTTGTGGCCAAGGCGGTGTATGACAACCGGCTGCTGGAATGCTACTTCACCCGCAGCTTCTATAAACACATCCTGGGCAAGAGTGTCAGGTACCCAAGCTACCTGCACTTTACAGTAAACCTTTCTGTTACGTTGGCTCTATGCTCCATCTTTTAATGGATACCGATACTAATATTGATCTTTACTATGAAAGATTTGACATTTTTTAACTCCTTAAATACCAATTCTAAAGGTAGCCTTTTGTATATTTTTAACATAACTCAAACAGTCATGGGGTAAATTTTTCCTCTGAATTCCTTGGAAATTCAGTCCTCACCTAAACTTTTGAGTATTCACAAATGTTACTTTAGTTTTAGATGTGGTTAATAAAGGCTGTCTATTGGTGCAAAGTTCTGAACTTGTCAAAGAGTCACGAGTTTTATTTTCTTAATTTGCATAACATGAAAGCTATTTTAAATCAATACATAATCACAAATGTATTAGAGAGGGTTAAAATTAAACTTCAGTTGTAGTGCACTTAAATGTATTTTTGATTGATTCAATGCTAACTAAAGTACTAATGAACACAGATTTCTCTGCTTGGTTTAAAATTCATATTAAGACAAATGTTATACCAGTTGCTCACACATGTGATTTCAGGGGAACCAAGGAGTTAATCCAATATCCAGCCCATATTTACTCCACTCATGAGAATCTTGTGTTTCAACAGGTACACCGACATGGAGAGTGAAGACTACCCTTTCTTCCAGGGTTTGGTTTACTTGTTGGAGAATGACGTGTCCACACTGGGCTACGAGCTGACATTCAGCACAGAGGTCTGTTATTTCTGCATTACCTTCTGTATACCATGATATAGCCTTATATTGAAATCCCCCTAAAAGCTGTAATTTTAAACTATCTTTGATTTTAGGTTCAAGAGTTTGGTGTGTGTGAAGTAAGAGACCTCAAACCAAATGGGGCAAACATTCTTGTCACAGAGGAGAATAAAAAAGAGTATGTTCATTTGGTGTGCCAGATGAAAATGACAGGTGAGCTTCTGAATATTTAAAGGCTTATTTAGCCAAATAATATTATTATTCCCATCAGGGTCTGTACCACACTCTGTACCACTTGGTGTTATATATCATCTCCACATGCTGTTTAAAGGGATGATGTAGAAACAAAGCCAATAGGTGGCACCACTAATCTATACATTTCCAACCAAATGTACCAGAGTACCAGACCAGCGTCCCACACGTTACAATAGAATGTGAAGCATGATTAAAAGTCTTTATTAAAATAAATATGAAAGATCTACACTAAAACATCAAGATGTAATACTTTTTACTGAAGTCTTCTGTTATTTCCACCTTTTTTATTGAAAAAAAATCATAAAATATTGTTGCTCCCAAATCATACAGCAATCATGTGATCTTTCAAGATCACATTCCTTAATTTTGTAAAATAGAAATATATATTAAGTAACACCTTAAACTAATGGGGGATCTTTAAATAGCAACACAGCGTTGAATATATAATACTGTCATATATGTCTATTTTGCTAAGTCACAGTTTACAATAGAGACACAGCTCTTTATTATGTACACACAATTTATATTTATGTATCAGTGATAGTTATCGTTAAAAAAACATCAGGTCATTTACAGATGCACTGCACAAATAATCTGAACTGCTTTACAAATTACTTTGAAAAAAAGAGTATTAATAATTGTGGCTATTTAACAACTGGAAGAACAAAAGCCTCAAATCAGTATAACCATCATATCAGTCAGAATATTTGTTTTTATAAGAT
>JAUZNJ010036938.1:43705-64453 GCA_034780135.1 Jordanella pulchra
TATTTAACAACTGGAAGAACAAAAGCCTCAAATCAGTATAACCATCATATCAGTCAGAATATTTGTTTTTATAAGATTATCATGAACCATTATTGACTATGTGAACATAGTTTAATGATGTCCGACTCAGTCCGGGCTCCTTCTGTGTTTACATTTAATCAGAGCCATGTAGGACAATCTCCTCTCTCTCTGGTATGTGGTTTTAAAAGGCAACAAAGGGCTCAGCTTTTGTTGAAAGAATGCGGTATTCAGTGGTTTCTCTGTATCCAGAAGTCTTAACTGCTCGTATTCTTTGAGATTTATGTTGCCGAATCTTATCATTATCATTGCAGACATCTTCTCCCACTCCTAAGCCACCACACCTCACTTTCTATGAGAACGAGTAAGGAGGGCAGGAATAAATGTCAGCAGTAACCAAAATACATAACTCGCAATGAGTAATGTTATTGGGTCTGAATCATTGCATTTACATGAAAAAACTAAGAATATTTGGAAGTACATTTAATAATAATTTAAAGCTTTTGTCTTTAATAGTTTTAAACTACAATCCAAACAGGGCTGACTTTGAGCCCGAGGCGAGACAGCTACTACTATCAACAAGTGCCAAAACCCAGACTGGTCTCTAATACTGCAAGTCTTTGACAGAAAAATATATTTCTTCTTTTTTTTGTTTTTGTAGGTGCAATCCGTAAACAGCTAGCAGCATTCCTAGAGGGATTCTATGAGATTATCCCTAAGAGACTGATCTCAATCTTCACGGAGCAGGAGCTGGAGCTGCTAATCTCTGGCCTGCCTACCATTGACATCGATGACCTGAAGGCCAACACTGAATATCATAAATACCAGTCCAGCTCTATTCAGGTATACTGGAATTTATCTTTACAGCTGCTGATGTCTTTATACCTTGTAAAACACAGTTACACATCTGAGTTACACATTGGAAAGGTGTAAATATACTCCTTATTTTTCCTCATGACTGCAACAAGGTGGGTACATGTAACATTAAAGTAAAGGGTGCATGTCTTTTGGGGTCTCTACCTGCTTTGTGGATCTAGAGATGGAAGACTTTAAATATTCCGCTTTGTAAACTCCTCCAACTCTGTCGAATTGGATGGAGAGCATATCTAAAAACTAAAGAAGGATTCTTTTTTTAAGGTTCATACAAGTCTGGAATGGAAACATTGAGGGTATTTTTTTTTATATAAAAAAAGCCTCTAAAGGTCTTGGTTCTAATAAGAAACTGCAAACGCCCTGCTTTACAAAATACAGGATGCTTTAAAATATGTTTGTTTTTACATGACAGATCCAGTGGTTCTGGAGAGCCTTGCGATCCTTCGATCAGGCAGACCGGGCCAAGTTCCTCCAGTTTGTCACGGGCACATCCAAGGTTCCTCTTCAGGGTTTTGCTGCTCTAGAAGGCATGAACGGCATCCAGAAGTTCCAGATTCACCGCGATGATCGATCAACTGACCGTCTGCCATCTGCTCATACCTGGTGAGCTGGTACCTGGTAGCTACCTTATAATGCATGACTTGATAAACAACTGAATAAAAATAACTGGTTTTTTTTTCTGCTGTCCATCCTCAGCTTTAACCAGCTAGACCTTCCAGCCTATGAGAGCTATGAGAAGCTGAGACACATGCTGCTGTTGGCCATTCAGGAATGCTCAGAGGGATTCGGACTGGCATAAAACCATGGACTCAGAGACATGCATACACCTAATTAGTTTGCCTACTCCTGACACATTCACACTGATAACCTCTGAATGCACGCACACACTATCAGACATTACTGGATTTCTCGTTGAATGGCTTAGTCTTGCTGGTTTCTATTCCATATAACAGGTAAAACCAGCGAGTGAAATAGACTGATATTGAGTACAACACAGAGAGCCTCATTCAGACACGCTTGTGTCTCCCTTCCCAATTTATCGCAGATGCAAGCAAGGATTCATGGACTAATAAGAGATGTTTTCTTCATTTAGTTTGATTTCTCTGTACAAAAGGTTTGGGAGTTTATTATGTTCATTTTTTTTGTTCTCTGGCTGTGTAAAAAGAAAAAAAAAAGAATGTTGTTTGAATAGGATGGTTATAAAACCTTTGGGGAAAACCTTGGTGGTTTCCTGTTTCCTGTTGCAAATTTGTGACATCACAAGCCTTGTCGATGGGGAACATTTTTATGGGTGGGGGTGTATGAACAACACAAAGTTTTGGAGATATTCACCAAAATGCACTTTTCAAAGTTTTGTGGCATTTTTAAGGAAGGATGGTACAAACAATGAAGAGAAAACCTTAAAGTGATTTAAAAACATTAACCATAAAATCTAGAGTATTTTTGGCTATTAAACCGCTGACCCAGCCTTGAGCCTTTGAACCAGAGTGGAATAACTACATGAATAAATGCATAAAATTTCATTCGTTGTCTCTTAAAAGTGTTTTAGCCATTATTTTCAGGTTTATATCATTAGATGGAAACAGTCAACTGCAGCTGTAGCTGGAGAGAGTGCTCTCCACGAATTACTGAGGAATCCAAGACAGCTTCAATCTTTCATTTTGTCTTAAAGCCTCTATTTTTTCTTATGAGGATGACAGTAGGCTATCGCTGACATTGTTCATGTTTTTAAAGGATCCTTTGGGTTTAAATGAAAGCTTTTGAAACAGTTGCATGAGAAACTAACCGGTTTTCACTGTGCTATGGAGATGCAGAATATTTATCACCATCATTCTGTGCTGTTAGAGAAATAGCAGCTAATCCAAAGAAATAGCTCAAACTCACACAAATGGTGCATTTCCACTATTTTTGATCAGATCCATACATCAGATGTATTGTTACTTTCTGCACGTAGAAGCACTTGACTTAGAAGCTAAACCAGTGGGGAAACAATAGGAATTCAAAAATATGGATCAAACACTGATAGGGACTTGAAAATTGTCTAATAAGCAGTGAAGTCCTGAGAAAGTGTAGTAATGACGTGTTTAGTGGAAGGTTGAAAGTGCTTCAACTTTTCCTTTGCAGAAAACTCCTTATGGAGATGCGGATTCCCTTTTCCAGCAGTACCTGCAAGAAGTGTCCATGATATCTCTGTGGATTGGCTAACAAACTGGCCTAACGGAACCCAGAGGAAGAATGGAAACTGCAGATGAGACAAAGACCCCATTAACGACCTCATGGACTAACCCAGCAGATCTACGGATTGATCTTCAAGTTCCGAAGTGCTGATTCAGTAATTCATATAAAATTAGCACTCATCATCCACACTGTGCATCTACACCTGGATTGAAGTTGTCTACATGTTCAGCTGGAATACACTTTATGGTCTTTAAAGAGCTTTCCTCTAAAAGCGTAGTTACTTTAACATGGATGCTGCGATCCCTTCAAGATCATTTTAAGAATTTGAATTTAGATCGAGGTTTACCACCAGTTTAAGTTCACAGCACAACAGCAGGGTACTTCTGCAGTGATGGGGAAGCGATCAGTTTTTATAACCTGTGAAACCACAGCACCAAAGCAGTGTTTTTTCTGCATGGGGTTTCCTTCCATCTCAGCTCTTGCATGCCTGCACCTGTCGCTCCCGCTTTTCCTCCTGGTTGTCCCCTGTGTATTCACCTTCCTTTAACCGCTCTTGCGTGCTGAATTAGTTACGCTCCAGGAGCTCCTACAACTGTGGGAATCGAACCTAGCCCACCCGCCACCGTTTCTTAGCCGCTTATTGAACCCTCCCCCTCCTGGGCTCCGTATGAAAAACCTGCAGACTACCAGTGGTGGAATAGGCAGCGTCCATGTCTGATTTGTTGCGTGCTGAGGCGTGATGAATTAAATTACAGTGCTGTCAAGCAGCAGTTTCTTTGCAGCGATTTGGCCAGCTGCCTTACTTTATTTATGAAGTACTCGTGGCTTCAACTGATCTCAGCGTTCTACAAGCATCTGTTGCCGTCTTTGGGGTTTGATTTGGAAATGGGAAAATAATCCATGCACAGATTTTTCAATGAATTTCATGGTATACCTTCTCAAAATTACTCAAGTTCTCTGAAATTCGACATGAATCAGTTTCCCATTTGTTTCATTAGAAGGGGTTGGAAAACTTTCCTAACTGGATTCCTTTCACCCGAGTCCACAGAGCACACGCTCAATGAAAGACTTCCTTTGAGATATTTATAATCGGCCATTTCATTGACTAGTTATCGATTTCTCAATCCATGAGGCAAACGTGGTTTTGCAAACCAAACGGTAAGTTTGAAAATGTGAGGAGAATTGAGACCGGTTTTATTTTTTGTTTGTTTTTAAATAAGAAATAATAAAAAAGCTGTCCTTTTTTATGCTGAAGTTCTTTACAGGTGGTGTAGAATTTGTAGCAGAGTGGTTCTATGCATAAATAGATCAGGTGGTTTCTGAAAGTTACAAATTTAATTCAAAGTACTCTAACCTTTAAACAGAAATGTGAATGTAATTTTTTATTTTTGGATACTTTTAAATGCATACACTTTTGAATACTTAAGTATTTAGTCAATATTTTTGACTGAGTATCTTTTACTTGTAGTTTAGTAAGATTTGACTATCAATACTTTTATTCAAATATCGTGGGTTTTTTTAGGCTCTGGTGGCCTTTATTTTGCACAATTTTTTGAAAGTAGGCAGACAGGAAAGGGTGGAGAGAGAGGGGAAGACATGAGGCAAAGGCTGACTGGCTAGGATTTGAACCATCAACATCTGTGTCGAGGACCAAGGCCTCCATACACAGTCGCACACTTAACCACTACACTTAACGCCGCACCCCCTCAAAGGATGGACTCTGTTTACTAATTAGATGAATTGAATGTCATTTAATTCTCTAGTATCAATTTTTTATGGATGACAAAACTTAAGAGCATATACATTTTTTTTTTAACATTTTAAAGTTTAACAAATAGACTGTGCGTTTCCCTTTTTAGGCAGAGCTCAGTTCAAATGTCTGTGTTTACCACTTTAGCTGATAAGGAATCGAAGGCTGGTTGAGTTAATTTGTATTTTGTATGTGAGCCAAAAAGATTTTGGTCTAATATATTTTGCTGCTGCTGCTTTCAGTGGCTGTGGGATAAATCACATGCTAGAGCGATCACTCAGTTTTTTTATAGTGCAGAACCCATCAGCACAGGACAGAAAATCTCTTCATAAGACTAAATGGTTTCATTTTTTTAGGCAGCATCGGACACATTTATAGTCAGAGAAAGGGATTATACTGCTCTAACTTTTGCTAAATTTATCAACCACTTGTCCAGACAAGTATTTCATTATCAGACTTTTGGTTAATTTGCAAAATTGTATCATGATATATGAGATAAAATTATCTTGGATGTTTAAAGACAAAGTATCCCAGGAGAAATGTCAAATCTGACAGGATTTTATGTTTTCTCATATTTTACTTTGGTTGTGAACTTTTTACTCTTAACGTCTGGATGAAGGGGAAGCCTGATATATGAAGGTGGACAGGAGCAGCCCCAGTTTTGACAGCAGTGTGACAACTTGGGGAGGGTGTTATGTCACGTTCCCGATGTGTCTGCGTTGTCATCACCTCTCGATTAGGCTGCCATCTTTGCTCTGCCTGAGAGGTTGTCTATGGAGGAGAGCAACAAAACAGAATCCATTTTCCAGCTTTTTCCTGGTGTAGACTGGTTTGTTAGATTGGTGCACGTGGCCTTTGCTCTCAGACACAAGGACAGAAACTGCACAGCCCACACTAAACTAGAGCTGACAGAGCTACCAACATTAAAGGTCACTGTCTTTATTACCTCCATGTCTCTGCGGTTCCTACCCATCTACCTCTTTGCATCTGCAGCCCCCTCCTCTGGAAGCCTTTAGTTCACCTCTCCTCAGGGGCACAGCGGTGGGCACCTTGTGGCATTTTAGAGAAGACAAGCCACTGCACGAAGCTCAGCCCTGTAACATTAGAGATCATGTAATATGGTCAGCTCCTGGCTGTCATTGGGAGAAGTAATATTTAGGCACTGAGTGAGATACAGCTGCTGCAATAGCCAGTGTTTAGATAGCTCCATCCTAAAGATAAAGCCCATTTATCTGTAAATATACCAAGATTATTGTGCAAACAGATCCACAGACCAAATAATCTACAAATAAAAGGTATCCAGTGGTGTGAAAAAGTATTAAAACAGAAATTATTTAAAAAATCAGTATTAAAGTAGAAATGCATAACGAAAGATCAATAGTTATTTTTTTTTTCATAAACAACAGCTAAACCAGCTAGCTGAAAGTTTAGAGGAAGGGAAAATAATGTAGAAAAAGGAGCACAGATGGCAGCATTAACCATAGCCTTAAAGGGCTGTGAAGCTAAACTGACCCTTCAACTCTGTCCATCTCACTTTTTATTGTTCTCTTTTACCTCAGCTTTATTTTGGTTGTTGACAGCTGAGGTAAAATGTTCATAAAGTCTCAAAGCTCTGAGATGCATGACATGTCTTGATCTCTCTGGTATTATATGTCTCGTACCCCTCATTTCCTGTTCCATTGTGCTTATTAAGAACTGAACGCAATAATTAGTTTATCAAATGTAATTTGATAAGCCTTGTTCTTTTTGATAATTAAAATATGTAATATTATATACTTGACATTAAGAAATAATTGAACACAAGCATGCCAGAAGGAATGCATTCTGTTGTATTATGTCTTTCTTCTGATTATTTTGACTCATACTTTAACTTTGAAATATTTTATGTTAATTACATTTTCTTAAGCTTTTTGGTAGAGAGACCATGTCTTTTCGTTCTGGAACTAACATAGTTAGCCAGTGTGAGCAAAGCTGTTTATAGTTAAGATGCCTCCGGAAGCTCTGTGTAGAAGCTCCTTTAAAATATCAGTTGTAAAAATACACATTGATTCACTGCAAGTTAAAATGAAAATGCAAATTCAATAAAACATCTATTCAAGCTGTATGCATGCAGTTCACATGCATTGTGATGTGTGCTGCCAATGCTAAAAGGCAAGGTCCCTGGAAGGATGGCAGGAAACTAAATCAAAGTCATTTCCCTTCAATTAGCAAGTGATTAACTTCAGGTCAGAAATGGCTGGCCCACCCTGTGCACACATAATGAGTTTAAGCAGATCAATGCATCTCCAAAAGCCAGAGCACATCAGCTACCAGGTAATCTAGAAGAAAAAGAGATCACTTTACATCTCTGGTTTATCTGTTCATCCTGGTTAACTCTTTTTCCATGTCTGATCAACATCCTGTATTTTTTTTTTCCATTTTGCAAAAGGCCATTTCACCTGTACAAGAGTTACTGTTGATATTTAGACCCAGAACTTTCTTGCTTTGAAGTAATGATGTTAACCAATGAAAAGTATCCCTTAAAAATCATGACATATTTAGAATGAAGTTAAAGAGGGAATGAAATTGGCTTTTAAAAAAATAAAATAAAACGAAGTAAAGGAATGAATGAAAAAACTAATTAAATTGACAAGTTAAAAAATATTTTGCCAACGCCTTCTAAAAGCCTTTGTTTTATCACTTTTTTCTGCAATTATAAGTATATTCTAAAGGTCCTGTTTTTTCTATTTTTAAAAGCTATGATTTAAATCTGTATTAGATCATTTGACAATTCTTCCTTTTTTGGGGGCTGAGAACACCTCCCATTTGGTGAATACGACCCAGCAACACTTCTTTTTTTTCTCAGGAAGTCAAAACTATCGGACTCTCCTCACCTTTTAACAACTAATACAGATCCACAGTGGAAAGCACTCTGTCTTCCAGTTTGATAGTGTGGTATGGGAGCTGCACAGTGTCGTAGAGGAAGGACTTTGTCTGGGTAAAGACAGCATGGGGTATTGTAGGATGCCATCTGCCAGATCTAGACTCCATTTATGCTGCATGAATTGAGGCAGGACCACATAGGTGGCCACAGACCCCACCCAACTAGGCTAAGAGTTGCTTTTCCCACTTTTATTAGAAAAGCAATTCAGGAACATTACATTCAGAACAAATGGGCTCAAAAACAGTTTCTCACCTAGAACTGTGAAACCCACGGCCCTCCTTTAACCACAAAGGAGACAGTTTCATGGGGAATTTCTGTTCAAATGCTGCTCTAAAATCAGCTGCACTTTTTGTAAAAGCATAATTGCTACATCCATCCTACATATTTTCATGCTTTTCTTTATGGATGATTTTCAGCTGGTTGAATTGATCCATCTTTCCTCCTGATGTGCCTGATAAATTTCTATATTTCATTAGGGGTCCATAAGGGCAATAAAAACGTTTTATTCTTGGTAATTTTTTTTTTTTTTTTTACATCATCACATACCTGTAAAAAGTAGGACATTTCACCTCTGATAGACTCATTTACTCACATTTAATAACTGAATACACTAAGTGAGCAAGCTATGATTTTGTCTCTGGAGTTTCCTCTCTTGGAAATGAAGATACCCTAGAGATGATGAGAGATTTGAGAGGACACACTGATCAGGGATGGTAGAAAGGCAACAGTCGCTAAATTTCAATTCAGTTTATTCAAATAGTACCAATTCACAACATATCATCTCAAGGCACTTTACAGAAAAAATATTAATGAGACATGCCGACGGATTGGTTAAAAGTTTTTTATTGAGTGAAACCCAGCTGAGTGCATGGAGTTACTGACTTTGCAGACCAGCTGGGGATTCAAGGAGACAAGCAGACATATAAAAGAAACAGAAGTACTGATCCATAGACGCTTTCTATGGAATTAAAGGTAAAGATAAACTAGCTACATAGGTGTATCTATCTAGGAAAGAAACAGATAAGCAGATGAGCTCTGAGCTGGATATCATTATCAAAGAGATGAAAGAGAGCACTTGCACTAAAAGCTGAGTCCATAGCTATGTCTAGGTGAGAACCAGGACTAAGCACTGAAAAACAACTCTGTCATCTATTATGAAAGGTTGTTGATGGCAGCAGTCTAGCCTCCAAGACAGTGTCAAACTGAAACAGAATGCCTGGCCACATGAAGCGACTACGACAAGGAAATAAATTTAGAAGTTGTACAAACAACTCATGCACAACTGGAGAGTAAAAGAAGAATAAATTAAATCGATAGGTCTGTCCCCATAATAGCATGACTGTAAGGATAGCTGCAGAAAGCATGTGCCACTCTAACCCTATGCTTTATCAAATAGGAAAGTTTTAAGCCTCGCTTTAAAAGTAGACAGGGTATCTGCCTCATGGACTAAAGCCTGTAGTTGGTTTCACATGAGAGGAGCCTGAAATATTTGCCTAAAATATTTGCCTCCCATTCTACTTTTAAAAATTCTAGGAACTACTACTAAACCTGCAGATTGAGAGTGAAGTGCTCTGTTATAAAAATAGGGAACAACTGGACCCTTGTTATTTATGGATTTATTCATAAGAAGCACTTTTTAAAAACTATTCTGGATTTAGCAAAAGGTCAGAAGCTAAAAAAGGGAAAATGCAATCTCTTTTTAATTTTAATCAAAGTTCTGGCTGCAGTATTTGGATCAGCTGATGGTTTTATCTACATTTAGTGGGTTTGCTGGTATTAAAGAATTACAAATAAACACTTTTTATAGCCAAGTATTGCACCGAATCAGATTGACTGCAGCAACAGAAGACGCACCTGGTTCTACTGCAGTTAGCTAAGCACAAGAAAATGTAGCTACAATACCCACAACCCCCTTATCAACATTTGACAAGAATAGGTGGGAATCAGTGTTGATGAATCCATTTCACAACATTTGGACGATGGAGTTGCCAACATGAAGACATAGATCCATCCTGCTTTGTTTCAACCCTTCAGTCTAATGATGGTGTGTTTCTGCACACTTTGGTCCCCTTTATATCAACTATGAATTGTTCCAAGGCCACGACATTCCTAAGTATCGTTCCTGACCATGTCCATCGCTGTATGATTGCTATATATCCATCATCTGATTGAAATTCCAGCAAGATGATATCCCAGAGCACAAAGTTGAAATCCTCTGAACAGGTTGATTAAACGTGGCAGTGAGTTTTCTGTGCTCCACTGACCTTCACAGTCACCAGATCTTAATTCAATAGAGCAACTTAGAGATGCAATGGATCAGGAGAGTTAAAGCACGGATGCGCTGCTAATATATCTGCTGGAACTATGTGATCCGATGATGCTAACATGGATTAGAATCTGTAAAGGTTTGCAACCCCTTGTTGTATATATGCTGTGAGGAGTTTAGCCCTTAAAAAAAGGCTTCATTGTCCAAACTGGTAAAAGTAAGATAAGCCTAATGAAGCAGACATGGTTGTCAGTGTGTTTTTTTTTAATGAAACCTAACTCTTTTCCTTAGAAGCTTTAATGAGTTGTGCTTTCCATCTCAGTTCTGACTCCTCTGGCTCTATGCATCCACATCCTCAGTGCAGCCATTTGCCATATTGCTTTAGGCTTTTTAAGCTGATGGAACCACCTTCCCAATTGTCTCTTACATCTTTTGCTGACTGTATCTGTTTTCCTCCGTCTCCAGGCTTTCAGGTGGTCCATTCATAGACTCTACCGCTCTCATTTTGCAGCTCTTTTACCTCTTCACATATATATCCTCCTATATACATCCTTTCACCGCTCCTGTTAGTCTGGCAATGGACTCACAGTTCAAACCGCAGGAGGAAGTAGGATAGGTAGACATCCTTTATTATGAGCAGGTAAAAAGTCTTTCACATATGAAAAGCTGAGTAGAGTGGCAGGGTAAAGGTCTACTTATTAAGCCCTTGTCATAAGGAGATGAGTGCTTTCACAACAGATCGATGTAAGAGAGCAATTTTTCTTTAGATGAAAATGTCTCCCCATTATAAACCTCCGTCTGACCACTGATTATATTGTTACTAGTTTTGTTGACTATATTTTAATATTCTGTAAGAGAAATGAGGATTCCTCCTCATAATTTGCCAGTTTTATTGTCCTCTCTACTGTCAGCCAAGCAGAGACAGATTCAACTCTCCTTTTCCAGCCTCCCTTCAGCCACCAAGCCTCTGCTGGGAACAACAGAGGCGGGTCTCACCTACCTTCAACCATCCATCATTATTCCCATGCTGTCTGCTGCTGTGCCAGCTTTTGTCCAAATGCCTGGCAGTTCTTTGGACACCAGGGGCAGATGAATCTGCTGGCAAACCTCAGGCTGAGGAAACACAATGGAAAAACAGCAGCAGCTCAGCAGGAATAGGGGGGATTTCTGACTGGACATGGTTAATGTCCCAATTTCTGGGTTTTATTTTTAGGAGCAAATGTGGATCGTGTGTGACTGAGCTAATTTTTTTACTGCTCTTATTTCAAAAGAAAGACAAAAGTGTTTAATTGAAATGCATCTGTGTGTGTGTTATTGGTATCGGTCATCTTTTGTCTTGACACTCCAAAGGATGTCTCATACTGAACATGTCACAAATTATACCCATCCTAAGGACATTCAATACCTGTTTGAACAACAACAAAATAAATTACATTTTCTATAATCTGTTTATGGTCTACTGCTAGTAGTTTTGGGGGGTTTCTCTGTGAGCGTTTTAGGAACAAGCATCAGAACCATAGCTAATTGAAACTGATTTTAATGTAAATTCTTGAAATGGTTGAGCATTTTATAAGTTTGTATCTGCATAATTTATCAAACTTATCCTGAACTACTAGGTATATAAAGTGTTGATCAAATGGTTATGATCTGGTAGGTTGATGTATTAGAGATGCAAGAAATGAGGGATGAGATGGTGGTACAAACTTAAGAAGAGGCAAGTTAACCTAGAGCCATTTAATGTCAGAGTCGGTTCTCATTATCTGGAAGAAAGGCAGTTAGTCTGGTTGATTTCATCATTTAGCCCTTGTGCAGTCTAAATGCTCAGTTTCAGCATTTGGTTCAGAGAAGGACCCATTTTCCACAAATTTTAGCAGTCTGCATTGCATAGGAGTTGGATTTTCATTTGGTGTTTTCACCTGGAATCTCTATCAAACTGAATTGATACATTTTCAGCTTAATCCATCAAGTTGTTAAAGAGTTTTTGACAGTCGGTCATATTTTTTCATAACTAATCTCACCAAGTTATTCCCAAAACAAAAAGGCCCACCTGTGTCCAAGCCAATAAACACACTGTGCGGATGTGGGTTTGTTCACTTCATTCTGTGCCTGTTAAATTTCACAGTGTTTACTCACAGACATGCTCTAAGGGCTCAGACTAAAGTAATAAAACAAAGAATAAAACCTGAAGTTGTCACAGGAGTAATCTTAGAAAGTAGAGGGGTGAAATGCTCAGCAGTCTGCAGGCAACAAATGAAATATTTCCTGGTAGCTTTGAGGTGAAGAAGTGTGAAATTGAGCGGGACAATTGTTTAGTGGATTTTCTGGGGGGGGGGGGGGGTCTATTGACATCAAGCACCTGTTTATACAGCCTGTTCAAAGGAAATAAAAGACCACCGAAAATATATCAGACCCGCGGATAAGCTGCAGGGGATGCAGAGACACATGAGTAAAACATAAATTAGTATTAATAAGGGAGCAGCAGATAAAAGCATGTCAAACAAAAGATTTTTATCAGTGCTTGCGCTGGATTAAAGCCACCCAATGACATTTAGCAACTGTGTTATCTTCTTTCAGCAACAATGAAAAGAGCCAGGCGATCCCTGGACTGCGTGGCTCTTTATTATCCTGAAATCTGTGCATCAGCAGCCCTCAAATTCAGACAGGAGACAAAAATGATTCCTGGTGCATTTTTATTTATTGCCGTTATGTAACATTCACTCCAGAAATGCTTACAGCCAGACTATGATAAATCGAAGCCTAGCTGTAGTTACAAATCCATTAAATTAAAAGTTGAGCTCAGCAAAGAGTGGAAATTTTTGAAGACAAACATGTTTGGTTGCAGAACACGGGCTCCTGGAATGAAGCAGCGGGAGAACAGATGAGAAATGTTAAAAGGGCCACAGGCAATGTTCTCAGTATACATTGTCATATCTGGCAGTGCTTGAACCAAAATACGGGAAGCTGTTGGATGTAATAACCCTGAATGTGTTGAGAGAAATGGGGGCACAGAGGACAGGCGGGAGGAGAGAAGAGGAGCACAATAAAGGAATGGTTTTAGAGACTGAGGTGAGGAGAGAGAGAGGTAGGCAGGGAGGGGATGGAGGAGGAGAAAGGGAGGCAGCAGGCAGAGAAGAAGGGTGATGTCACCCCTAATAGGCAACCAATGAGAGTCAGGGAGAGGAGGGAGAGAGCGCGACCAAAGGAGGGTGTGTTTTTCTACCACTGCAGCATCAGCAGAGAGGAGAGAGGGGGCACACTCACTTCCATAGCAAGGAGGAAGAAAAGGCGCAAGTAGATCAGGAAGAGAGGGAGGAAAAAAAGGGTGCAAGGACCACCAGCAGACAGGATCATCACTCTGAAGGTAAGAGGATCTTCTTTAGACTAGAGGGAGCAGATTGTCATCAAAAGGAAACTGATCAACGGGGAAGTGCAGTGACAGGATGAATTAGGTTGTTAGGTGGAGGTTGCCTGTTGTGGCATCTCACCTTTGCCTCATCTTCTGTCGCTAACCTCCACCTGCTCAATGGAAATCACTCTAACAGCCTTTTTCAATAGTTGCAACCTTCTTGTGGCAGTTGCAAGTAAACATTTTCGTGTATGTTCATTAAAATTAAATTAAAATTTAATTTACTTGTTAAAATAATTTATAAAGCTCTAACTGAAAAATATACTCATGTCTGGAGTCAAATTCTACTTTGGTTTTAAAAAACATGTTTTATTGCAGTGTCCAAATGTTGCATTTAATGTTATGCATGCAACAGGGTCTCGTCTGACATTAATATTAAGCACTTAGCTGTGTTGGAAACTCTTGCACAACAAGATAATATCTGTCTGCCTGTAATTTCTGTTTAAAGCCATTTCATGTTCACTTTGTGGTCCGATATACTGAAAGTTGATAAACGTGATACTCAGAAACACTGCATGCAACATGATGCTGGCATGTTTCTGTACTGTTTGGTGCATTGATCTGTTTTCTGATTTGATTGTATCAGTATGCATTTATAACAGCTTACAAGCTATAAAAAATGTAAACAATCAGGATACTTGGAAGTCTGGAAGTAATTCCTAAATTCTTGAAAAAACACATTTTTTTGCAGTTTTAATGTAAATTAGTTTTTCTCCTCCCCTCCCCCAGTTAATAGCTGCATGGCTCAATGTTAAGTACAGCCCTTGATTGCAATGCGCTGTGAGGAATTTCACTGATGCAGAGGATGGAACCAGGCTATAAGCACAGCTGAACATACCTCCTATCTTCTGCGGACTACCTAATTGTTAGGGTAACATTTCCTTAACGACAAGGTAGGAAGCTAACAGAAAAAGACAAACTAAAAATACTGCGAGGAAACAAGAAAAGATTGAGATATCAACAGGAGAGAAGCAATAAGAGAGACATTCAGTCTGACAGAGACACAGAAGGGAAAAAGGGTGGGGCACCTCACGCAGCAGGCGGTGGAGGTGTTCCTGCGAAAAAGGAGGAAGTCACCTGGATGTATGCTTCACACATACCTGCTCTCCATCCTGTTGGATGTCTTTTTGACAAACATATAAGAAGAATTACACCTGTTTGGCTAATAATGCAGAGAGCTGTTTTGCCTGAAGCACTTTTTTTTAAAGGGATGTGGGTTTATTCCATGTTAGCTGTTATTTTGTTTGGTGGGTGAATTGAGCACAAACAATATTGTGATAATTAAAAAACAAGCAAACATCATGCCACTGCATGTTTGAGCTTGTAAGGAGGTCTTGCGTATCACGGTTGCCTGCAGCTTGTCCCAGATGAACCCCCCCCCCCCCCCTCCTTTGAGGGACTGGAGGGAACAGGAAGGCCCTACACCCAACAATGACTTGTTACCATCTGGGCAACATCTATAAACACGCAGGACACAATAGATAAAGATGCAGCTGCTCCTGCTGCTGAATGGAGCCTTACAGTCAATGAGTCAGTTCTTATGGACCCTCTGTGATGCCCCTGAGACCCTCGGCTGGTCACATTATCATACTATTAAATGCTGTGACTTTTGTGTGGCAGGGGCAGCTAAATCTTTGGGCCAACATGGGAAATGCTGGAGAAGCAGTGATTCTGTTGTTGGCACAGTGTGTTTTGGAGTCTATGATCCTACAGTGTGGTGCAGAATGTAATCTCTGCTCTGACACTGAAGCTTTCCGTCAAAGAGATGGATGGAAACCAGGATTTATGTGAAGACAGAAAAAGAAGTGGAACTCAGCAAAAAAAAAAGGATTAAGAAGGACCTGAAAAAAAAGATGGACAGCAGGGGGCTTCATCAATAGGCTAAACAAGCTGCAATTTTTAAACTGCTTGTGACAGAGATGCACTGATCAGAATATTGTGGCTGATTAGTAATCTTGGGTTTTTGCGTTATGTTTACCTGCTAATTACAGATAGGCTTAAAAACGGTTTCTTTCCCAGACCTTAGAAAGCAGGTCCATTTCATAGCCGACCATTGGCTGCTCTTTATGTAGCTACATCATGCCACATTTTCATGTACATATAATCTGAATTCTCTTCAGAGATGCTTTCAGCTGCTATAAGTGATCCAATTTTTGCTAATGACGGTGAATATTTTATATATCCGTCTGTGTTCTGTGTATATGCCTTCTGAGTCCAGACAAAATGTCACTATGGGTCTATAATTGACGATAAAGATTCTTAATTCAAATACTGAATTTAGCCAGTTTAAATTTCTCTTTAACATATAAAATATAATAATGTATATGAAACCACAAAATTCTATGTTTATCCTACTGTTAGAGTCAGCAATAGTTCGGATGAATCTACATTCTGACTATAAATCTGGGATTTCTAAAAGTGTGTTTTCAAATCCGGGAAAGACAACAGTTTAAAGCTGAGCGTCAACCAGCCTCCTGAAAGGAGGAAAACCTCAGAAAATAGGCTGCAACTAAATAGTTATTTTACTTTAAAATCCAAACAAGAACTTCTCTAGTTTTTGTTTGCAAGTTTCAGGACAGATTATAACTAAAAAGAACTGCTCATGATAAATCCATGAAATGCTTGGTTGAATCTTTCTATTTCTGCTTGGAACTGATTGGTTGTGAGAGATGGTGTTAGGTAGGCGGAGAGGACCATTCTGCTTCTAAAAGGTGCAGCTTCAGGTCAGAGCAGGGCAGCACTTGCTTCTCTGCCACCTGTTTTAACCATGGGGCATCTGTGTTAGCCATCCTGCTCATCAAACGCTTTTACATGTACACACACAGAGAGAAACACAGCCCAGGAACACAATGTCAGCAACACAAACAAAAACTCTCCAGAGATCCAGAGCACCAAATTAAACATTCTCTAATGTTTTCTCTTTGCCCTGATTACTTAGGCGTCTGTTGATGATCAAACCACACATTCAACAGAAACAGGGGCATTCTGCCATTAAAGCAATAGTTGCATAACACAGGATTTAAGAGGGAGAGCTTTCTCTTAAACTGAACTGTCAACAATACTCTTATTACTATTTTTGCTTTCTTCTTGATTTTCCTTTGAGGATGATAAATTGAAACTCTAAAGTCATGGCTCTGAAGTTAACTTTGTTTTGGAAGCTGTTGTTTTAATTCATCTCTAGGATCCATATGCATCTACAGGATACTGTCAAACTAAGGAACACAGCCCCCCTCTCTGCTCCTTGCAGCTTGGCTTTTTGATATAGATTTGTGCAGAAGGTAGTCAGACCCTGGATGTCAAGCATGGGATCATGTCGACATGCTGTCAGGGTTTGGTGCAGAATACATTGTGGTGATTTAGGGAGCTAAGGGTCAGGTGGATTGACAGGCAAGCCTCGGTAAATGATTAGAGGGAATACAGGAGGGAAGGGAAGGAAGCCAGAAGGAGGGGGGATCGAAATTTGCAAACGTGACATGAGGCAAGAAGACAAGTTGCTTTATTTTTCCCTTTAAAAGAACATTTTCAACCCTTACAAAAAATTGTTTTCTTTTTTACAGCCTTATACTAAGTTCTAATCCCCTGCCTTACATTTAGTTTATTGTGAAAAAGACATACCAGTATTTATGCATTGAGGTAAACATTGAGATCTTGATCAAAATAATTGCTCATATTAGCCTAACCAGAAGTAGGGCTGCAAACAAAGACTCATAAATTCAACCTGATAGGATATGACGCTAAAGATAGGCGTCACATATGGAAACGAGTTTAATTAATCAGAGTGAATTCCCTCATCACAACTTTTATAGCAATGGTAAAGTGTGAGAGAGATATAGGTTTCCTTTGTGCATCATATATCACTTGTAAAAATGAGAAAAGTGCAGCTGAGAAGTAGGAACTGCTTAAATCAAACTGAAAGATAATTTAATGTCAAATTAATAGTAAAACCAGAGGGTCAAGACATTGTGAATGGTTTTTAATAGAGGAATTTAAAGCAACACATTTACTGTTTTGTAAAAATGCCGTTTCTTAAACGAAAGTCAGAATGCATTTTAAAAACTCCTGCTGGGAAACAAGACAGCAATAAAACTGCACATTCAATATAAATTTATGGAGGACAGGGAATTCGATATGCATCATTCTGCTTGCCCCTTTGACACCAACCTCATTCTTCTTTCTGTCTATAACTAAATTACATCTTTGTTTCAGTCACAGAGAGAATTCCCCTCAGCATCATTTTGTCTGGTCCACAGTCAACTTTATCAAAGAGGCTTTATTGTCCACAGCAGTAACTATAATTAGACTGAACTGACTCTGTGTCTCCCAAACAACAATGTCTGTTGTTGATAGTCATTTTATTTTCTGTATACAACATTCGTCTAGTAAGGATAAATCACCATTCATACATGCCAACAGTTGACATAAAAAAGCATCAATTAGAGCTTTGGATTTGTGGATTTCATTTATAAATGATTGCTTCTGATTGCTAAAAAACATTAGCTGAATGGCCTTTGGATAGATTTAGTATTCAGCTGGAGTATTTGAGCCAGTAACGGCATCACAGAGAATCATTAATTCTCCCACTTCAACATATGGGCATTAAAATTTCCATCAAGTCAGCCAAACAAATTTATAAATTAAGTCAAATAAAATTATTCTTTTGCATAAATAAAACCTTAACATCACCCCAGGCACACTTAAACCACTCAGTGTTTAAAAATTGGCCAAAACACAAGTTACAAGGCATGGTGCTTAATCCAGTTATAAACGTTGTTCCTGACCTTGACTGAAGCTGCAAGAATGCTGACAAATCCAAAAAAACAGCTTTGAAGTAGATTAAATATTTATCTATGACTTCAGTGATTGATTTAAAAATTTCATGGAAACATGCAATCTTTTTTGTAATAGAAAAACAAAAACAAAATAAAATTGAATATCACAACGGTACCAACCTATGTTTGGAAACCACTGAGTGTTACTAAATACTACGAAAAAAGACGTTGTTGTCAACAACAAACAGGGACAATTAATAGTTGAAAAAATATGAGTGTCTGAATGTCATTTCTTAAAAAATACTGAAGAGAGAAAAGCCAGAGATTCAATATTGGGAGAAAGAAACTAAAGATGCTTGGAGCATCCATGGAAATTTGCTGCTCCGTTAACAGTTAATAGGGATGCCCCGATACAACTTCCAATCTGATACCAATATTTCAGCTTTAAAAACCGATAGATGCTGATATTGATTTGATACAATATCAGCATCTATCAGTATATACTTTTATTACTTATTTCCTAATGTGGAATATCATAACAACCTTAATTAAGTGATATTACTCAACAATATTTATGAAAACTGCTGACCAATTTATTATTTACCAGTACAGTGGGTTGCATGAATAGAAGAGAATAGAAGCGGAGTGTTTCTATGATCATGTTGATATTTTAGATACATACATACTGTTTTACATACAGACTGATATATTCCAATGTTAGTTTTTTTGGCTGACGTCACATCAGCTTTGGATATCTATATTGTATCAATTGAAACCCTTCAACCATCCAAACAAACAATCTCTTTGGATAAGGACAAAATAAAACAAAAATAAGTCCAAGCCTTACCTTGATTGTAAATATATTTTCTGTTTGGTCTTACTAAAAACATTAAAGTCTTAACTGTGCAGGAAAAGTAAAATAATCCCATGTGATTTCAACATCAGCCTTTATGCTAACCAGATAGATATGGTTCGTTTTTTTTGCAGGCAAAAGGGTAAAATTCAATGTATTCATATTTAATTGGTGATCAACAGTGCTATCATGAAAAATCTAGTATATCTTGATCTAATTTTATACATTTATTAACCACCACTGACAGCATCTTTGACACCACTGCCTACATTGTGACATGAGGACTCCCTGGGGAATTCACCTGTTATTACTCAGCTCTAATTTTCATTACTTTTCACAGGGTGTTTCATTATAGGGACATTGGTTTACTAATTTATTGATCTATTGGTGAGGCTGGCTGCATTTTTAATGAAACTTAGGATTTACTATATCTCTGTTCTGCAGCACCGGTGCGTCACTTTATGTTTTACAACACTGGTGAGATTTTAAAAGGGGTTTTTTAGTTCTTTTGTAAGTCATTAGTTATCTGCAGCGTGCATTTTTTTTCTCCGCCCCCCCACCACCCCTTTAAAAATATAAATCTTCCTTTATGTCCTTGGAAAGACTTTTATAGCTCTTTTTTTCTGCCGAGTGTTAGATAGAAAAAACAAAAGGTTATATTGGGACTATCAGTGAGCCTCCAATAAACTACAGTGGCATCATATGCAAAGAAATGTGCACTGATCACACTACAAGGTCACTGTGGGACATTTTAATGAAAAAGTTGAGAACTGTGTCTCATCAAAGCTGATGAAGTTTTTTAAAAAACTATTTACATTTTGCCATTAAACTGTACCAGTCATAATATATGGACATGTTTTTTTCATGTTCCCTGAAGGAATGAACTGGATTACTTAACGAATGTTTTCTCAAAGTTGGAAAATTTGACTTTCAAATGGTGAACGAGGCTGATGCAGACAGAAAATAAAACACCATATTTAAATCCCACCCATACAATTAAAAACAAAACATAATCCAATATCATTCTTAGGACAACAACAACATTCTTCATAAGTAAAAACAACAGAGAACCTGCGTCCTCTGAGTGTTATACATCCACCCTAATGGCTTACTTATTAAGTGTGTTTACATCGAGATGTATTGATTGTGGTTTTTCTTGGCACTTACCCTCTCCAGAACTACGCCATGTTTAGACCAGGCATAACTAAAACAGATGGGGGAAAATACAGACAGCCACACTTACTCTGACACAGCATCCTCCAGTTGGAGCTGTAGGAAACAAGCTGTCTGGCTTTGTCTCCTTTCCGTGTCTTGGTGTGTTGTTGTGACTGGAGGTTCTTGCCGGCAGTTTGTATCTGCTGTGTCAGCCATGATGTATTCATTAGAGGTGGATTATAGAGCGTGGGAATGGATCACGTTTGGAGTGGGTTGTAATCCCCATACACTAGCTTAATTTAATCTCACCTACTGTGCCATCCTATTACACAGTGCACCCACCAAAGGCATGCAGGCGCTGGCTGGAGGACAGCAGACTAGGGGGCAGACAAGGTTAAAACGGGGTAAATTCAGAAAAGAGGACTGCAGGCAAAGACAAAAAAACAGCATTACAATTAGAAACTCCATTTGTTTAATATGAAGGAGGACATATCTGGCCTGTATCTTAATGTAACTGCATCAATGGTTATGAATGCAGAAAAATTGTATAAAAACTC
>JAUZNJ010036939.1:0-36086 GCA_034780135.1 Jordanella pulchra
TTTTACATGATTATTATAATTTTTCTTTAGAAAACAATGGCCATGTTTGGATGGTTCACAAACTTTCAAGCAGCACTGTATGTATAATAAGTATGAATATCAAAGCAGTGTCCGACAGAGAGGCTCGTAGTTGACTTCACTTTCGCCTTGTTAGAGATGAGAATGTAGGCGGGGAGAGGAACAAGGCATTCAACAAATACTGACATGTAGGACTTTGCATTATATGCAAAAAAAAACGTTTTTTTCCATTGCTCTGTAGATCAAATTGGATCAAAAAGTTTTCAGTAAATTACAATAAATTACCTTGTAATGGAAAGAAAGGATATTATGTAGTTACGAAATTTAGTGTTGAAATTTTTAGATGGTTTTTTTTTTTGCTTTATACATTTAGAAAAAAATCCTCTTATAATACTGCCGCACATAAACCTCCTGATGAAAACCTCTACATCCACCTAAATCTCAATAAAATGTTCTCTAAAAGTATTTATTGAAATTATTTATGGGGCCTGACTCTTTTGGTGCCCTAAATAGTACCAATGAAAACATACTAGATAGTTTTTAGTTGAGTTTATTTAAAATCATGCCACAACATTAATGTTGCCACAATAAACCACTTAAATTAAACTGAAGACTTTAAGGTTATCTCATGTTTCTGTTTCTTTTATCCCAGTACTTTAAAAGCATCCGGAGGTGATTTCATGAATACAGTTTAAAATATACAGAGGTAACAGCTCATCAGGGCAACACACTTGAAACACCAATATTGGTTGGGAAAATGGAGAAAGGAACAACTACTTGTTTGCAGGGAAATGTGTTTTCAAACAGTCAATAACTTTCCTCGTCTTCCTGCTTTGCTTGGAGCATTAAGGCTACGAGTAGTCTGAGCAAAAGAGCTCAGTAAAAACACCAGCCGGGTTGCTATGGATACCTAAGCCACAGGAATCAGGCAAATGTTGAAAGGATCCAGGAGATGCCTGTGGGCTGCAATGGAAAGGTCTATAACCAGCTGAGGCAGTGGCCAGCAGACCAGCCCATTTACTGCAATGTCTGTAAAGGTGCATTCAGGAAGGATGAGGCTCGTCACATAGGTGGGACACATTAATCAGGGGCAGAGCGGACTCTGTTCTTGGCCCCTTATGATTAGCATTTACAAACACGGATAGCAAAAGGTTCCCGATCTAAACATTTCTGGTTTTCAGACACCAGTAGTGAAAGGCTTCCAGTGACAAGGCCTGGAAAAAACAAAATAACACAAAAACAACTAGCAGAGGTAATCGGATCCATCATGACAAAAGTTGTACCTATTATATTTAAACATATAATAATTATTGTTCTTGAAGGACTATAAAAAAAAAAAAAATGAATTCCACTTTGTGAACCAAATAATTGGTAGTCTAGTAATTCTTGCACTTACTCTACAAATATTTCATCCTGTTTTATGTTATTCTGTTCTGTATTATATCATCATACACATTAATATACATTTTGTATATTATGCCAATGATTAACTTCTGACCAATAAGTATGTACTTAATTTAAAATCTGTCGGAATGATTTCAAAGATTGAGTTTTTACTGACTTTTGTCAGGGATAAATATCACAGTCAGATTCTCTGCTGCCCTGACCTCAACTTTATCTGATCTTTTGGTATGAATTTAGCTCAGAGACTATTTTGGAAAGCTGTTGACAGGGAAAGAAAAATGAGATTTAGTTCTGCTCACAGCCTGTCAGTTGGTGCAAGAAATCACCCTTCTGTCAAACACATCATTAGGATGAAACACCTCAGACTGAAAAATCCTTTAAGCTGAGCGAGTTTAAGCCTGTAAGCCTCATATCAGAGTGTGATGCACAATCCTCTCCACAGAACAGGAAAATCTAGTGTGGACGTTTTGATGGGATTTTTTTTTTGCTGGTGATAACAACGTAATTCTAACACCTCCACCACATCATGACCAATTAGCTGATAGTTTATTCACACAAAAAAAAGGACTTCCTGCAGTTCCTGGTTTCACCAAACATCGACAGGAAAACATAGCTAGATATGTCACTAGTCGTTTTTTGGGGGGGAAATATTTGCTTAAGGGGTCTGAAAAGGACTTAAATACAGCGAAAAAATTGCTTAATTGGCAACCATGCAGGACAGCATTGCTGTTTTGTTTTTTTTTACACTGCTGGGCCAGCAGGGGGCGTGGCCTATGCTGAAAGCAGCAGCATAATGACATAAGGCCACACTTTGAGACACACCCAAAAAAATCCTGAAATGCAGGAATACTGGAACCTAAAATTAATTGTAGTGACTCACTGCAACTAAAAAGGTTGGGACCCTTATGAAATTTATAATGTATTTAGAAAAATACTGTGGAATTTTATTTACACGGCCTTTAATATACAAAAGATTATGTAGAAAGTACAATTTCTTTTCTGTCACTGTTTGTTACAACAACAATAGGCAGAGTGAATTCCTGCTAAAAGAAACGTGGATGTGGGGAAATTAGTGGATTTTATGGGAAATCAAGTGTTATCACATCTTTTGAAACCAGTTAAACTCTTTTATGCCCTTCCTGTTCTGAATAGTGTGCATATATTGGGAAACAAGATGCTATACCTTACAGTGTTCAGCTGCATCAAGCTTTCATGATTACAGCTTGAATAAACTGTCTACTCAGCACAGTAAGCTACCAAAGGATAATATTGGGTCAGCGGAGCTACATTTGAATCACAGCAATATTAATGCTGCAGTGGTGACACAATATGCTTGAGTAACATTATACTTTTATTAGACGTGTCCAAAAGCATTGATTGGAGGCTACTTTATCTGGAATTCAAACTATGTATGTTGCAGTGTGTTTTAAAACAACAGGGCAGCATTATTTATACTTTGGGTATAGATAATGCTTCTCTAAAACCTTACAATTCAGATATTTGACTTTGTATTTCCACCACAGCTAATATGTTTTATTTTACTACTTTATCTCTCCACCTGTCTGACTGATTACATTGCTGCGAAGGTCCAACCAAATTGACCAGGAGTCTACGTCAGTCAGAGCTACAAAAGGACGTAAAATGTTGTTCATTTTGTTCAGGACTTTAGTCTGTGCTTTAATAAGAAGCTTAAATATCAACTAAATCCAAAATCTACATGTTTTTATAGATAAACTGCTTCACTAGGGCCTTAAGGGTGCCATTTTGATATTACAGTGCAAATTTAGACATTTTCTTCTAAACTGTTTTGTTGTTTTGACTTTCTCATTTAGAACAGCGGCAAAATGAGCCAATTTATCACATCATCATTATTTCCAGGGGAAACAGGAATCATGTATTATAAATCAAAAGTTCCTCAATTCGCTAATACTTACAGAAACCAAACTCTAATATCTATGGCTAAGAATCTTCTGTATTCAGATAGTATCGAGGTTGTACACAGGAATATGGATCTTGGAGCTTGTGTTTTTTTTTGTTTTTTTTTCAAAACCGATTCAGATAATTTGTTTTGTTTTGATATCAAATAAATACTTTCAAATAAAAGGTTGTGTATTTAAAGAGAACCTTTTTTTCCAACTTAAATAAAAATATAAATTGTTTTCAGGCATCAACACATCAGAGTTTTGCATGTTTTCAGCATCACCTCTCCTTTGAATCGTTTCTCCCTGTGTGTCAATTTATACACTAATCATTCTTTTCTATAAATTTTTTTTTCAGGTTTTTCAAAACATGTTTCTTTGGCGAGTGAGCAGGGATTCTGATGACAACTGAGTTTTCATTTAGAAAAGTATGACCTATGACAGGTTAGAACCAGGAGCTGGGCCGAGCTCAACAAACACATGCAGTCAGGTTTATGTTAATGCAGAGTATTTTTACATTTTACATCAAAAATGATGTGCTAAATGTTGATTATGACTGACACCAAACCTGTTTTTTTTAATAAAAGCCTAAACAAATCATTTGTGCATTTTGATGCTACACAGAAGGCAGTATGAGCAAATATAAACAAGGTTTATACAGCCAAGTTCTGGAAGTACAGGACACAGCCACACTTCTAGGCATAAAACAAACTAGAGATGAAAAAGGGGCCAAAAACTATTCAGTGAAGAGGAAGGGACAGTAAGACAGAGCACATTACAGCACAGTTCACCGGCTCTGTACTGCCTTAGGATAGAAACAAAACAACAGCCTTTATATCAGATTCTTCTCATATTAAGTTGTCGTATGTTTTCTGTGTCAGTTGAGTTCATCAATAATCTTGCTTGCAGGAGAAAGTAAAAAGCTTCTGCAAATATCGGTGACAACCCGTGAGAAATCTATTGAAAATATTTCCCATCTTTTGCACACCACTATAAACATGTTTTGTATAATTTTATATCCAGTTATCCTTAGGATCAATATCCTATAAAACTAACTCCATAAACTCAAGGTTGAGGCACTCGAGTAAAACCACTGAATCAATAAATAAACTGTGCAATATTTTAACCTCTGTATGTCTGAGTTGTTGAAGGTATGCTCCGTGATCAAGATATAGATTTTATATTTTTTAACGTATCACAGAGTAGGAGAACTTAAAGAAAAAACAAGATCACCATAATAAGAACCCAACACCAAACTACTCTTCAGAAATATAAATTCACTTAAGTGTCAACAAGTTAAAACATAAAAAGATGCAACACTTATAGTAGTCCTATGATTAAAATATGTTGTAACCATACAATCATTAGTACTTTACATCAATTAAAAACAAAATTAAGATAAGATATGACATTCAATCAACAGGTTTGTTTTTACCTTTTTCCTCGTCTTCTAGTTTAAAAGCTGCTAATAGTTAGGAGTGTAACAGAATTATTAAAGGATGTAGAATAATATCTGTAAATTCTAGATTCGTACTCGTATTGTATTGTTGCAAAGCTGCATCTTTGTAACTTGTATTCATTCATAACTTTTAAAGTTATATTCTCACAGATGAAACATCTGAAGTCACATGTATGACAAGGAAAATACATAAAGCCTAAACTTTTCAACATTAATTGAATTACATTTAGAAATTAAGACACATATTGATAGTTAACATAGCCCATATCTGTGCTTTAAAAATAAATAAGCTTAAATAGTAACTAAACCCCAAGTCTTTACTTTTGTTTTACAGATAAACTGCATAAAAATGAGAAATAATGGTGCAAAGTTTGACATTCTCCTGTAAACGTCTTCAATTCTGCAATATCTGGCCTTAATGTACTAAGATAGTTCACAGCAGTAAATGATTCCAAAATATCAGTTCTTTTTCATTAAAAACTAATAACAGAAGGCATTTTCACAGTCTTATATAAGGTCTAACTGTCTTTGGCTTCATTAAAAAGTTTTTAAAATGACTGACTTTAAATGGTAACTTGTCAGAGTGGGAGGAAAGCCACCCTTGTTAATTTTTAAGATCACACTAATAATTCGTGTTTCAACGCAGCTTTTTTAAGGCACAACAAATTTCACTGTTGCTGTTTTCAATAAACAATCTTTAATTTTAAGAAAACGTTTTTTAACTGCTCACCCCTTTGCAGATGGAGACGGCTTCTTTTGACATGGACTTTGGGTAGGAAACATTGTGCTCCATAATAGACTGGAACAACTCATCTTCATCCTCACCATCAAATGGAGGCTGTGGGTGGAAGGACACAATGTTCAGACTGCTAAAGATACACAATAAATAAATACTGATTTTTTTTTTCCAAGGTCTTATAACACAATGTGGCACACAACGCAGCTGCACATCAGCAAAGCTTTTGTACTTTATTCAGCTTAAGCAAAGTATGTTTCTCAGATGAAAAGTGAATAAAATGACATTTTTTAACTGAACAGAATCAAAAACAAGCCAGAATCAGTGGATATGATAATGGCACAGGAGATCATGTTTCATAGGAAGACCTTGTAAGGTCAGTGGAGTGGATGACCCAGCTTTTTCCCCTCCCTGCTTCGCTGTTATCATCAGTTACCATAATATGGGTGTTTTGACAGTCCATAAAATGAATTCTTCGTCATTTCCACACCAGTGGCCTCTATCGACTACAGGTAGCCTCTCTGCATGAAAATATATATCTCCCTAGTTTTATTTCATAAAATCAGTCAATTATACATTTCTTCAGTGACAGTGAAACAAAATTATGATTTCCTCTTTTAAATGGTGACTGTTTGTTGCGATTAGAACAACCCTTACTGTCAACTGGATCTAAATTGATGAAATATGGAAACTTGTATCTTGTACACAGTGTGTATAAATAGGTCACAATGTTTGTATGCAATTATTAAGCTTGTTTAGATTTAGGTCAGTTCTATGTATGATTTATAATAACAGACTAGAGACAGCAAACACCAAAAATATATATCTGTTTCTTCACTACAAATCTAAGATATAAAGAGTGTAGAAAGAAAATTTGAACATTTGAGTAATTTAAATCCACTAATGCTCTTCATGAATGTTTGGGATATTGTACAATGATTTGGACATTTTTTTATTGTATCCACAATAAATAACAATGAATTTAATCCCCAAAACACACCTTAGAATATTTAATTTTCTGTGATAAAATAAGTACAAATAGTGCATAATTTTAAAACAGAAGGAAAATGATACTTAGTTTTCAACAATCTTTAGTAATACTTTGAAAATTGTGGTGTGTAATGTGTTGAAACCCCTTTAAAGATGTAGTGCGTAACTTTTTCCTCAGTTACATAAACTATAAAATTATGACTGTCTAACCATGTTTCAGGATGTAAAGTAGGTCATCTGTAATAATAATAATTTTTCCTGTAGTTCCTCATATGGCCTCTACAGCTTAACAAATTCCAGACACTGTTATCAATATTTAATGAGAAAATTGCAATAAATGTCCTAAAAGTCACTAGATGATGTTATCATCTAATTTGCATATACCGTAAAGCTTTAATCCAGCTGTAGGAGAGAGGAATATCAGCACTGGCAAGGCAGAAAGGGATTTAAAAGACTGTAAACACAATTAAAACAAAAAAAAATAACTAAAATAATTCCAAATATTTATTTTACCTGAACCAAAACTAGATAAATTAATCTTGTTAAGACAGTAGAGGGACACACAGTGGATGAGGCTGTGTATGTTTTAAATACAAGGTAGGATCAATTAAAGTGCAACAGTTTCAAAGAAAAAACAAAACATAACGTCAAAAATTTGATTTACATCCTGCTTTTTCACTGGGGGAAACTTAAAGCAATCAATGCTTTGAGTTGTTGTCAGAGTCTCTGACAACACAGAAAAAAGTGTTGGTGGTCAGAAAAGTTGCTAAATATAGCAACAAAGTCGCTGAGTTAGCAGCAGTGATTCCAGGAAACTTTAAAGATTAAACTTGCATATAAAAACCTCCTAAAAAGCTGTATACCTTTCCTTATATATACAATTCAGAAAAAAATGAATGAAAGTTTGTGAAAAATAAACAAAGGAAATAGATTTTAAAAATGGTTTATTCTATGAAGAATGAAGCATTTCTACAGCAAAAAGAGAAAGACGGCAGCTGTTCGACGCAGAACAAAATAACTCAGTATCGCTCAAATGCAGCAGAAGTGATAAAGTCTTGGAGGCATTTCTACCAGAAATGTGTAGAGTGGGTCTATCTGAATGCGGCTGTGCAACCTGTATTATTAAGATTTTTTAGCAGAAGGGAAAATGTTTTTTTTTATCAGTCTGAAGCACTCACCTGTCCTGCCAGCATTTCATAAAGTAGAACTCCATACGCCCACCAGTCCACAGAGCGTCCATATGGCTGATATGCAATGATCTGAGGAGGAGGAAAGAAAAATATACAAATATCAGCTTAGAATAATTCAAAACAACACATTCTTTCTCTAAGTGATGGAGAATGTGAATGTGGGAAAGGTTTTTAGAAGAGGGACAGTATCCTGAATAAGATTTCTAACAGACAAAATCATGGCAAAGCTGTGGGTTTCAGAGAGGGATTTCAATCATTTTAGGGTTGAGAGTTTTTTTTTTCTGCACCGACTGGAATATTTAAAAAAATTAATAAAGCCTTATCTTTTTTAAACATACACATTTTATGCCATGACAATCAAAATGTTTTTTGGATGCAGGAATCAAACCAAATACATTTTTTACAACTTTGATAAAACAACATTTAACAGTGTTTTGAAGGCAGCATGGTTGTGTCACTTTAGAGCTGGAAGTATTACACAATTTGCATTATTTCATTATTTAGGTGAATCCCTATTTAAACTAGCCATTATCTCTACCTGGACGAACAATTAAGGATGAAAACGAGCCTTCTATAAGAGGGCAGTGAACGCATCTCCTGTTCTGAAGCAAAGCATTTGGCTTTCTACAGAACCACATTTCTATTGAACCCCTTCAATGAAGACAATACTTCTGCTTCCAGCCAATCACCATATTTCTGCATGAACATGGCAGTTATGTACTATTGCAAAGTTAAAAACAACGCAATATGACAAATTTCCTATTTTCTTAAATAGAGACCAAATGCTAAAAGCTATAAAAACAGCAGAGGTTACAACACAATTTTAGAAGATGTAGAATAAAATCATTAAAATATCTCCTTTATTTCCTCAGTGTTTGGTTGCAACGCCTTTTAAACTGAATGAAATGATACAAAGGTTTTGTGTTTTATTCAGCTGCCAACAATTACCCGCTGGAATTGGGACCATTCTTTTTGACTCAACAAACGTTGGTAAATCAAGGTAAAATGGTGACCTCACACACAGCTCACATTTGTCTACAGGATTTAATTTAGTTAGCTTCGTTTTTTCTTAAGCTTCTTAAAAAATGGTGGCTTGCTTTGTTGTGATCCTTTTGAAAGAGCGATTTTTTCCAAAAATTAACTTGGGAAAATTCTTAAGATGTTGCTTCGGTATATTTCATTATTCTATTCCTTCCTCCTGATGCCAACTATTTTGTGAGGGATTCTATTCTTGCTTGCTCCAAAACAAAACTAAATGTTGAATGTAGCAAGAAGCAAAAAAAACTTCATTTCTTGTGTAATCAGACAGTAAGACACATCACCACAAATCAGGCCCACATATCCTTAAATGTAATTTTTCTTTGATTCGTGTTTTAATGCTTCTTTAGAAATCATTCCTCTTTTTCGCTACAGAATGTGTTTCACAGTGGAAAACGAGACCAGCCTGGATGTAGAGAGCAACATAGTGTCTATCCATAAAAGAGGAATAATCCCTCAAATCTCTACTGTTTATAAGACAATTACAGCATTTATCTATATTTGTAATATAATTTACAACTCCAAACTAGTGACCCCTTTTAACAGAAGTGATCGGCCAAGAATGTATGATTAACCAAAACTGCAGCCAGGAGACCCCTGTTCTGTAACTTTAGCAGAGTTACAGAGATCCACAGCTCAGATGAGAACATTTGGTGACACAGCAAAGATCAGTCATGCATATTAGAAATCTAGCCCTCATTTGTTTCAGGAATGTACCTGTGCAGATTTCTCAGTCATCTGGGTCATGCCAACTACAAACTAAATAAATCTTTGCGATGATAAAACTAAAAGATGTCCTATCTTCAGTATATCACAAGCCGATGTAGGGGAGATAGTGACATGTAGAACAGATAATACTAAAATAGCTTTTTCGTCACAAGTCAAAGTGCTTTATGGCTACAGAACCAATACAGACAGGCAAATACAGGGAAATGCAGGAAGAAAATCTGTTGGACAGTAAAAAAGTCTTGAGACTTTACTATACTTTACTGCATATACTATGGTCATTTAGATTATAGTATATGCATGTTAAAAGAGCCACAGTCAAAGTCCAAACCTAAATCCAGTTATCTGTAAACCGACTCTACTTACACTCTACATGTAATCTGACAGAGCTTCAGGCTTTTTACAAAGACAAATTGGTGAAAGATACAGTCTGATGATCTGGTGCATAAAAATCATACATGATTTGCGGTTGTAATTGGGAGAAAAATGGGTACAAACACTTGCAAGGCACCGTACAATATAGGATGTTGTTGCACAAACACACCAAAAACTCATCACAATGTTCTGAGCAGCAGAAAGAAAACATCCCCAGGTGTGCTATATCAGTAGTGCCATACATCTCTTTAGGGCCTCCTCTGAGTACGGACTGATGACCTCTGCTACACAAAAAACATGGGTAACTCCCACAGCTACTAAAAAACAAAACCATTAATCCACAATAGGCTGCAGAGAAGAAGAAAAAAATACACACAATGTCTACATATGTAAGCAAACACATGAATAGAAAACATGTGTACACATGAGCTGTGGGGAAGCAGGTCTACTCTGTGCAACAACCTTTACTGCGCCACACCTGACAACTGCCTTTACCGCGGGGAAAAAGAATATGGTCATATTTAAACACAGGAAGGCCCCGACTCTGGTCTTAATTCTCTCTTGAGGGCTGATGAGAGACAGATGGGAATACAGTATGTCCACCTGCTCAGGGAGGATATAGTTACAAAACCTTGCATCTGCATGTACTAATATGCATGTTGAAAGTGATTTTTGTTTATATTGCGTATAAGTGCCCTTTGAGTGTCGGGTGCATGGAAGCGTGTTCAAGTCCATCCAAAGCAGCAGATGCTACAGCTGGAAAATTAGAACTTTTGCAACTAAACGCAACACTTCAACCAATCAGAGAAGCTGACCCAGGAGAAGGAAACAATCACTGCATCCAAGTCGGGATCTCTCCTTCTGTTACTTGTGGTTTTAATCAGATACAAACTGCTTAACTTCTCCTCTAATTTTTATAAAGACTTTTAGTGTCCTGCAAAGAAAAGAAGAACAAGCTGATTACTTTCCATGTTATTTAAGTGCATGTAAACATCCTCTTCTAAAGCCTTCAACATTGACATCAGTCAGTGTATTTCCTGGTACTGACAGAACAATGTAAGAAAACATTCATATTTATTTGGGGATTTGATTATCTTATTAAGATTTTGTGTGACAGACAACACAAAGTGTTTCATATTTTCAAAGGGGAAACTTTGAGTTTGGATTAGCTTGGCATCCAAAATAAAACGATTACTGGTAGGATGTTGGTCTGGTGGAGAGATTCGGACAGATAAAAGAGCAAAACAATAAAGCACACTTACTAATTCCTGGCCTCCTTATATGTTTGCTCTCCTTTGTTTACTTTTCGGATTTGTGTCGCTAACCCGGGGTGATGATGTCACCAGAAAACGTAGCGGCGGAGGCACAGAGTTTGCTAGCAGGGTTCAGATTCAGCTTTATTTGCCAGTGGGAAGGGAACCAAATGCGGATTGTCAGCAGGTCGATCCGTGTTTGAAAAACACGGGTTAACCTGCTCATTTCAGTGGGAAAGAGGCTATAGACTAATGCTGAGTTAAAGTGATAAGAGAAATGGACACATTTGAATTTTACCATCTGTATAGCAGTTATAATTATAATTATAAGTTTTCCAAGCTAAAATCTTTTACAGTTCTAACATATTTTCTTCCAATTTTTGTCTTTTATTTTAGTCCACTCATCTTCTGAATCAGTTCTCTGGAGAAAAATGTTCCCCAAGCACAATGCTGCCATCATAATTGTGGCTTTGTGTTGAAGGTCATCTCATTTTAAAACCTAAACAACTGAGGCCATAATGGAAGTTGTATTCATAATTATTTTAAATTAGATTTTACACACGTGAACTTTATTCACATTTAAGTGAACTTAAAGGAAACTGGCTGTATTATAGTTTATCTACAGGGCTAAAGGGGCCGGATACATATGAATATCAAACGTTAACTTTTGAGGTGGGCATGTCACAGAATGCGTTCAAGGATATAAACATGTCAACAAAAACAAACAAAAAAAACTAAATCTCTAAAATTTTTACCAAATTTCACAGAAATCCTTTCATAACTTCAAAGACTATAAAGATGAGTACAGTTTTACTCATTCTGTTTGGCTGCTGCCTGTCTAAGGTAAATGTCCTGGAACAGAGACGTATCACACATACTTAAGATGAGCTGCCCTCTGAAGCAGATAGCTTTACTTTACTCAGACAGATGATAGCTGCTTTTGGCTGAACTGGGTAATGAGCTGTGACACAGCAAGGAGGGCAAAGGGACAAAGCAAAAAGTTGCTCTTATTGAAGGGTACAGCTTTGTGTCAAGCGTCTCTTTTTGTTATTCCTGGACTGAAACATAAACAGGTTGATATTAAATGTCTAATCGCTGCTCATTTCAGCTGCATAATTTGATATGTGAAGTTTATCGTATGAGACATTTGCTTTAACTGAAGAAGTCATGGTTGGCAGTTAATGAACTACACTGGTCCAGTTTGGTGGCTCACTGTGTTACTACTGGATAGCATTCAGATAACTTTGCAACAAGGATCTCTCTGCATCCCTTGTGCTGAGAGCCTGAAGTTTTGTGAGCTGATGGTAATGCCCAGTGCTGCCAGCACTTTCTATGTACTGTATGAATAAAAAATTTAAAACCCTAATTAAAGTTGAATGGAACACAAAAGAGATCCACCATAGGTTGAATTTGTAAAGTTTTATTTGCCAAAATGCATTTATAATTAAATATTGGTCTTTATTTCCTGTCAGAAACATGTACATTTTTTATAAACTTTTTATCAAAATGATTTATTTATATATTTCCTCTGGGTCCTTGAAATGAAGTTACACCAAAAGCTTTTACTTGAATGGATTGATATTTGCTTTCTGAATTTTATTCGGTTTCTTTTACTCCAATTGCATGATGGCAAATAGACTGAAAGCCAGTGTCGTAAAGGGCAGAGGGGCTCAGTTCAAAAACTTCAGAGGGACAAGAGGGGGAATACAATAGAGTAAATAATTAATACCCAGCAAAGTAGATTCCCACTGATCTCATCTCTCCTCATGATTTATATCTGACATATCGGCTGGAGTCATGCACTATTTATTCACTCATTTTCCAAGAACTCAAATACAGCACCAAGCAAAATTACTTACAAAACTAGTTTAGAAATTGGGATTTTTCTACATGAAAATACTTGGAAGCCAGACTAAATAATACTGGTCTATTCAAAACTGAAAGATTGTGTTTACATTATTCCTTAGTAGAAGCAAAGGTAAATAAATCCGTCTTAGACATAATTAATATAATTTTGATGTTCACAAATGTAAAATCATCAACACACTTGTGTTTCAAAGGAGCTGAAACCTGTGAAGACAGGGTTTTGATTAGCAGTTTCTTGCTGAACCAAAGCACGATGTCTAGATGTTAGACTTCTCACCACCAAGCACAAGTTAAAGGATTAGGTTGTAAACCACAACAAGGTATCTTTTAACCCAGAATAGCACATGCAATATTTATGGTTAATTTACTGTACTCCGCTTTAAAATCTTTCCACTGTCTAGGTCTTCATAAATTTTTCTTGAGATTTAATTTTTAATGATCTTTTGAGACTTGAAAGTATTCAATACTACAAATGTTATCACTGTTTACTTTTGAGTTGTAATCTGGTAAATATGTAGAGAACATAAATATACGAAAAAAGAAACATTTTTTAAATAGTCTTGGTAAAATGAAAAGGTAATGGAGTTAAATGACACTGGCATACATTTGAAAGAATCACCTTGTATTATACACTTTATGAACCATAGATATGTTCTTTAACCTTTTTTATTCAGGTTTCTTTACATCTATAGAATTTAAAGTCACATTAAATTTCTACGTGACATAACATAATGTAATGTTAAAGCTTTGAATAACGTGAGAAAATAATGGCAGCATTAAAGTTAATGCAAGACTTCTAGGAATTATTCTATCTTTTGTTTCTATTTTTTCTTTGTTTTCTTTTCTCCTTTATTTTCTCTCTCCCTTTCTCTCCCTTAATGCAATATAATTTAATATCTTCCTGTACCGCCTCCCTTTCCGTTTCCGTTTCCACTGCATGTGTCTTTTTTCCAAAGCCACTTCTAATAATATTTCATACACAATTATCAAGTGCAAAAGCAAATCTGTTGGGCTATTATGGAGCACCGGGACATCAATTCTCAGAGTTCTATTGGAAAACAGGACATGTTAGAAAATTGGAATGAAAAAAAATCCTTACAGTGTTTACCGAGGGATAGAAACACTTTGCAGGAACCTGACATTGTGTACATACACATAACATTCAGTTGAAATGTAAATTAAAGGAAATAAAAGCAATGAGACTGAGCACACTGTCGAATTAATCACACTATAAATGAGAAAATTGCCTTTAGTAGCTGAATAATTTGCATTAAAGCGAACATGATGACTTATGAAGGTGAAATAAAAAAGTCCTAACCCTATTCTGTTTAGTAGGAACCTTATGAACAAACATCACTTCTCTTATTTCACCTTTGTGTTTTTATTTAACCAAGAAGGTTAAAATCTTTGTGGTGAGAGAAGAATAATCCCTAAGTTAGCTTTTTCAGATTCACAGAAAACCTGCCGACCTTAAGAGCAAAAATAGATCCAATGCAACAAAAGATGCTAAAAGAAATTACCCCTGTTTACTTGTGATGTGTATTTAATAAGAAGAGACAAGCTGTTTTAAATATTGCTGATTTGCTAAGGGGGAAGTTTTAATACAACAGAGCAAAGTAGGTTAATGCTAGACAGCTTGTCACTGAGCTTCAGTACTGCAACATGGCACATTTGGTGTACTGTGTCACTGAAATTTGACCTTACAGCCTCTCTAGTAAAATTGTGTGCAACATAGAATACAGGCATGGAAAGCTTTTAGACACATTAGGCCAAAAGAGCGCAGATATCTGCAGGACTATGTCACCTCTGGTAAGACCAAGCCTTAAGTAAAGGAGAGCGACAGATGCAAAAACAAAACTTAAAAAAACTGGAGCATTTAACGGATTTAATGAATGAGTGGGTCTTATAAATATAAGATGATAAACAAAATGATTTATGGAAATTAACATTAAAGAATCGAATTGATCTATCATACCACAGTAAAGGGAAACAATGACTCATGGCTAACATAGCATGATATTTGGAATGTATTATATTATCGCTTAATATATTTTACTCCTCAAAGATCAACAGAAATATAATATAACATCTCAGATGCATTGAGCTGAGACAACAACAGACCATGGTAAATTAATGCTACCTCTAAATGTCCATAAATTGGAGGTTAAATCCCAATTTTAAATTGGGTTAATGTAAAGGACACCCAGATTTGGTTCCTGGATGATCAGCATCAAAGCCCCTGAATAAAGTCACTGCTAGTCTGTTTCAATGATGTTCTCTTCTGCTTCATCGCCTAAAGTCTTTTATAAGGGTTATCTTCTTTACAAGAACATTACTAGTGATAGAGAGACTGTTCTATTACTGTGACTTTCTGTTTAAGTCTGTCAGTACAAATAGTATGGTACAAATATTTGTAACTTTTTGTCAACCTCGTTTCCAACCCCAATTCAAAATGGTTGGATTCAAAGGAGCCCGGCAAAACAAGTTCTTCTGCAGTGACTTAAAATAGCTGAGAAGTTTCAAGCGCCATAATTTTGTTAAATGTTATCTTATTACTGCTAATTCTGTAACTAAAACCAACATATACAAACTACTGGTACACTTTCCGGGAGGCATTCAATGGCCAAGTTTATGGAAAGAAAGAAAAATTTTAATTTCTTTTTCCACTTGCAGAGTAAATTTAGTCTAGAACATCAAACAACAGCATGTAAAGCAATTAGCTTTTATTTAAAAAACAAAGTTGTTTTTCTAAACCGTCTATGTGACTGTATTCCCAAATCTTCACATCTTTCTGTATGCAACAGATGGACATATATTCTTCCACACTGTAAAAGCTGATCTGAAAATAAATAAAATGTCTTAAAATAAGTGCACTTGCTCTCAAATTCAGCAGATAAAATAAAATGATCTGATAATGAAATGAGCATTTTAACACTTAAAATGCTAAGATAAATTTATATTATGAACTTGAAATAAGATAATGAAGTTGTTTGCAATGCAATTATTTCAAGAAAAACGGACAAATCTTTGTTTCATCTGTAGTTTGCCGTGTGTCTTTAGCTGTGCGCCTATTTCTGTTTAGGTGCCACAAACACCAACTATTCATCATATCTGTACTGGGTTTGGCCCTTTTAGAGTCATCTGGAATAATCTGAAACTTTCCCTAAAAGATGCAAGAAAAAAGGCATTTATTTTAAGAAAAATATACTTAGATTTTTATTTTTTGCAGTCTACAGACCTTATTCTAATAATATGTGGTTTTTAAATATACATGACACAAATTTTTTACTTTAATATGTCTTTTAAATGAGCCGCAGCAAATGCCTAATCCTAAAATCACCTCTTGGGTTTCGGATCATATTAACACAAGAGACACTCAGGCTAATTTTTTTCTCAATAAAAATGATCCTTGTTAAAGCCAAAATAAATTGGTCAGCAAAAAAAGTTGTTTCCTAGAACCTCAGGTTTTTGGGACAAGCTAATTCTGTTTTTGACAGCCCCTAAGAAAGAAATGCATTCCAGGCATTTCAACAAGGATTTACCCAACCTAACTAGCTACCCTTGCTTACACTTCAATCTTCTGTTGAACATTTAGAGAAGAGAAGAGACTATCCCTACACCAAACTGAGTCTAAATACAGTTCAATACATACATAGCAAGACTACACCAACAAGCGAGCACGCTACAATTCTTTTGGAATATTTTCTTTTTGTTATTTTCCAATTATTTTGCAAAGTCATAATGTCAGAAGCAATTTATTTTTTAAAGTTCTTAGGGAGAGGTTATGGTATTGAAAACAAGAAAAAGTCAATTCCACTGCAAGACTCGAAAAGTTCAGCCGAGTTTAATCAGTTTGGGGAATGAAAAATAAAAAATAAGAGAAAAATTAGAGTTCAGCACAAAACGAAATCAGTCGAGGCGATTCTGCAAAGCACTGTGCTAATGTGACTCCACTGTGACTTGCTGCCCTTGCCACAACACCACCAGTGGTCATGAACAGTTTCAGGCTACTGCGGCTTTTGTTCTCTAAACTGGCATGTTAATCTTTCACTATGGTTAATATAAACAGATATTGAAAAAAATACCTACTTTAACTTCCTGATTTATGTCTTCTAGAGGCAGATAAATTACCTCCTTCTAGGTTTATGTGACGGAAACAGCTTTCATGATGTTTGTCGTTCTATCTTTTTCATCTGTTCTATTTATGCTCATGTCTGAAGAGCTTATTCACTTAATGTGTGTGTGAATGTTTGGGTGAACTTATCTACTAATTATCGACTTATCAATTTATTATAGATTTTAATATAATATAATAATGCTTAGATCTGTTGTGTGTTTTGGTTTTATTAACAAGTGTTTTTGTATTTGTTTATGCTTGTGGCTTTGACATCATGCTTTTGTTTTTTTGTCTTGCTGGAGAGACGTCTCTGTGTGTGTGTGTGTTTGCGTGTGTGTGTGTGCTTGCAAGCTTGCCGCAGACATCTCTCATCCATCGGGCCTAATACTACATGACAGTTCTGGATCACACTGCTGGCTATTCAAGGCAACTCTGCTCACTACAAACACACAGGAATGAACGGCAATATCAACTTATGCTTATTTATTCCTTGCTTATAGGAGCATAGGCTGACAGAAGTGGCTTAGTCAGAAGCCAAAAAATAAACAAACACATTTGTGCATCAACACAATAAAACCAACTCTGGTAGAGAGTGCATAAATATTTCACTCAGTTTTGCTGTTGGATTCCTTTGAGGACTCTGTGCATCATAAAGCAAATTGGTGTTCATCAAGCCACAGTTGAGTGGTTTCCTTTTGAAAGCGTTTCTCAGAACTCCAAAGTTATTTTTTTCAATCACTTCTGATATGAATTAGCAGTCTCAGGGTTTATGAACATGAATTTAACTTTCCAGGATATCTATATGTTTCTTGTTAGGTGTTCTCTACTTTAAGTCAATATTTCTGCCCCTAGAAACTTTAGGGCCTTAATTTATAACAGGGTTTCCAAGTATTTTGTCAAAAAGAACAACTTCTCTACTTCATAAAGATGGTTGAATGTGGGAATAGATGTCTGTTCTGTTTTACTCTGTGATGGAGAGCAACCTGTCAAATGACTGATTGAGAAAAGCAGAGCCCTCTGATGACAATGTAAGGATTGCAGGATATAGAACAGCCATTCTGGTCCTTGAGATCTGTTGTCTTGCATCTTACATGCATCTCTACTTCCATACCTTAATATCATTGTTAAATTATCTCCTCATCCAGTCAAGTGCTGTAGAGTCCCGCTAATAACATTATTTGACTCGGGTGTGTTGAAGCAGAGACACAGCTGAAAGGTGCAGGACACCGGCCCTCGAGGACCGTAATTGAGGAAGCCTGGTATGGAATATGGATAGAAGAAAATTCCTGTGTGAAAACATGTTTCTGAAAATTTAAATAAACAGATGAAAAAGATACGTCACAGTAAAGGTACTTTTTAGATTCCTAAAAGAGCTAGCATTAGAATTATAAACAGATCTTGAGTATATGTATAAACACATTACTGAATGGTCACAGAAACAATATCAATTTGACAAAAGTATTAAGAAATTAAAATACTATGATAATGAACAAATTGAAGTGAGACGTTCCTTTTTAATCATGCTTCAAAAGAATTATTAAAAAAAAAAGGAGAATAAACTCATTGAACAGGCTTGGACAAAAATAAAGATAACTAAAAGAAGATTGGTGAGAAAGCATATTACAGTTATAATCATTTAACTAATAATCATTACTTGGTTTACCATTGATTTGAATGACCTATTAAGTAATTATAAATTCCAGTTCTAGGCATCAGGAGGCCACTCCTGCTGATAGCATCCACCTAATTTGAAGTAATCCTCACCTTTTTGCATACCCAAATTGAAAAGCAAACAACTAAGGAACTGTAAGGCAAATAACATGTAACACATCATTTAAAAGCTATGCAACCTAACCTCTGATGTCCCCAGCAACTCCAAAATCTCTCTAAAAGTCTTTTGTATACCAATTGGTGCTAGTTGCTTTTAAACAACAATTTAACCTATAAAATCACACTGAAGCATTATTTTAAGACCACAAAACATTTTGAAGCATATATTTTGACATTTTTCTAACTTTCCCATCTAATATCCAAGGTTAGCTCCGCCTCTCGGCGGTTTACGCAGCCCCATTAATAAGGTCTGCTTTATTCAAACCAGTGATGTGTAGCCTTGTTGGAAATCTAATTTTATTGGCTACAATGCCAAGCTTTGCACATGGTTTTAACCAATAGCGAGCGGACTTTATGAACCATTATGTGTGCGTAAAGCTCTGACTGATAGGGAACGCTCGTCATACATTAACACCTGTCCCGCAGTCAAATCTAAACAAAACTTAACTGGGACGCTTTTGTTTAGTAGGCTGGAAAGTGGAGAAAACAAGTTTTAACCAGAAATCAAATGGGATGCTATGTGTTGTAGCTGGAATGCTAATCTTTTAGCTCTAGGACCAGCCTTTTTTTGATCACAAAAGACAGACTTTATGTGGCAATTTTATCATCATGGACTGTTTTTATTATTATGAATATACTGCATTACTTTTAATCTTTGTACCCTTACGGACAAATGGAAAATAAACAATCAAAGACTGGACTTATAATTTGCCCCAAGCACGTCTTCAAAGCTGGGAAACACCAGTCGTATGTTGAACAATATGATTTTATATACTATATTTTTATTAATTGTGCTTCGGTGCTTGTCGTTTCCATAAAATGAACTTGGTGGTTGAATTGTGGAGAGTCTAAGCTTTCTAATGATGTATAACATGTCTATATTGGTAAAAGTTTAACGGTAGGAATTTTCTTGCGCAGTGTCGTACTTAATGGAAAAATACCAAATGGAGCATCAGGGACCCTGTGGATTTTAACTTGTTAATATATTCATAATGTGTCAGTAAAATTACACAACAATGATTTTAATTGATTAAGTGTTACCTACTTCACATGTTGTGTTCGTACTAAAAACCTGGGCTCATGTTCACAATGACTTGTGAAACAGTACGACAATTAAAGATTAATTAAGCTTAATGCAGCAGCTAGACAGCGCTGTTTGGACTTAATAAAAACAATTTAGAACAAAACAGGTATGAGCCAACAGTTTATTTTGTCATAAATATTTTCTTTTTTTGTGAGTCGCTAATGTCATTAACTAAGTTGTTGGTCAGGTAAAATAAATCTCCATGATGAGAGCTGACAAAACCTCTCTGTGACAGACTGACAGCATCATTTCCATGGTTATTTCAACAAGCTGTGGGAACATTTATAGTAATTGGTATATGTATAATCAGTGGATGACTGGGTGGGCGAAAATACACGAGTCTGGGATCAATTGCACTCAAACTGATATGTATGAAGGTAAAGTGTGCAGTGAGATGTTTACGCTCTGTTTTATACATCTGACTTTTTCTGCGCATTCTTATACGTGAGGGCCCTGGACAGCGATAGTCAGACCAAAGCATCTGGCACCATCAATTATGCCATATTCATCCACTTCAGTCCTCCGTTTCTTAATTATGAGGATCGTTTTAGATCTAATCTTCATCCCACTTAGATGCAACACTGCCAGGTGATTGGCTCTTTGCACATACAGCATACTTTGCATTAACATCAATTATCCATCCATCTTCTCCCACTGATTGCGTCAGGGACGCGGTGGGCCGATGCCCACTATGGGCAAAAGGCAGGGTAAACCCTGGACAGGTCGCCATTCTGTCACAGCGCAACACAGAGACACACAAAAACGTACAACCATTCACACACTCACACCTTAGGACAATTTAGAGATAATTAATCTAACAGTCATGTTTTTGGACAGAGAGGAAGCCCAGGGAGTACTGGGAGAACATGTATTACATATATTCAACAAGAACACACTGACAGAGATCAATTTCATAGATTTATAGAAGAGATTTTAGGATTGGCTCCACGTGAGGCAGTAACCGTAATTTTCTACATGGCTGCCTAAAATCATAAGCATACTTTAAAGTGATAATATATTTTATTATCTCATTGCAAATGCTGTTTTCCACAGCATGCTGCCATTGACCTACTTAATACTGCAGTAATCTGAACTGTCAAACAATGATTTTAAACTCAACGTCATTACGTTATGGTTGAATATCAGGACAAAATGTGTTCAAAGATGCAGAAAGATGGCAGTATTACCATGAGTAGATCTGTGCCACCTCATTCTGGCACCAAAACAGTTTCAGCCCACATATTAGTGAGCAAGAAAGTGGATACTCATACAACCCACATCTCGATGAGAAACAACTAGAGGAAAATTATTCACATTAGTCAGATAAATATCCTTAAATTAAAAAGGTCACACAGAGCCAACAGGAGGCCACTGTTGCTCATTTCAAACCTTGTTCCCTTTGATTCTTCCTTTTGTTGACTGAATACATCTGTCAGCTTTAGCTCTTTTTCTTAGCACCTTGTTTTCTTCCTCTATTTGCTTCTTTCTTTCCCATCTCTTCCTCTGTGTCAGAGTCACTGAGGTGTAAGTTCACATGGCTGGCTATATAGGTCAGTGAGAATCGTTTCCCACATGTGTTTGTGTGTGTCTGTGTTGGTGTGTGTGGTGATGGGCAGCAGGAACACCACTGCGTTTTGTCACTCCTATACTGACATCCAGAGAGCCACAGCTACATACAAATGTACTTTCATATGAACGCAGCTGGGGTGACATGAAAAGGTGCATGAGAGAAGCAGAAAAGAAGAAAATATCTATTGTAGCAAATATGAAAATGTATAAATCCTAAAGCACACAAAAGAAACTTTGCTGTCATAACTAATAAAAGCACAACAATGCAAGCTGTAGAAAAAACATGCAGCTTATTTTGTCCCTTGCTTCACATGTACCAACAGTACTACTCTGATTTTATGAGGGAATATCTGCCTTTTTATCTTCTAAGAAAATAAAGCCATTTATCAAGGCACAACGTATTTGCACCATTTCAGATTTGGATGTTTGATATTATCCAACTAATTTTAAGATCCAACAAATATAATCTGTGTAAATGGTGAAAGAAAACCAACCTGACCTTCTGTAAAAGCTATATTTCCCCCTAAACAATATTAAAAGCGTGATACCCTTGGTAGAAAAACTGCAATTTTGCCTTAGCTTAAAGTATGCTTTTAGCTTAAAGTATGCTTTTAGCTAAGGTCTAAAACTGGATTTTGAGGAAGAGGGCGTTAACAAGGATACTTCTTTTAGGTCATAAAGAAGCAAAGCAGTCCCAGACACTCACACTTCCACCACTATGCCATTCTTACTGTGCACTTGTGATTGACGACTGATTTTAACTGAGGTAAGTGAGGTCTGCAGTGCTTTAGATATTTCTCAGTGTACTTTTAAGTGCTCATAGATAAGATGCTAATTCACTCTTAGTGTATTTTAGGTAGGTCAGCCACTATCTGGAACTGCTACAGGTTGTCTCATGACTTAATGTGGTTTGCTGGACTTTAGGGACGTTGAACCCTAAAAATCCTACAGGCCTTGCAAGAATAAGACATAGGTAGAGTATAGCTATAAAATTACGCCAATTTTCATGATTACAGCTATGGTTGGTAATGTTGGAGATCTAGCAAGATTTGAATAATTCCGGCAATGGCCAAACTTGATGAGCGTGAGGAGGAGGAGGGACAACGATGAAGGCATCTGATTGTTTTTTGGGGGTTTTTTACACTCAGACCGAATGGTAGGGATTGGTCAGAGTTTTTAGAGGCTGGCGGCTCTCACAGAGGTCTGATTTTTTTCCTTCCTTTTCCTGAATAACTAAGGTATTGACTACTCTCAGGTTGAAAGGACCATCTCCCACAATATAGCAAAAAATGTTTTCTGAACAGGGTTACCAACTATATACCTTTAATTGAATGAATTATCAAAGAGGGCATTAATTAATAAAAACCTGGTCCTAATACAGACGTATTATCGTGTCTCATGACGTGGAGCTTTAAGGCAAGAGACCAAGAGGCCTGCATAAGCAGAGCTGCTCGGTTATGCTGCTACACTGAAGAATACATATTAGTCTTTTTCTTATTGTGATGCTGTTAAAATAGATAGTTTGCAGAGGACAACTTGAAGCTTGATCATTTTACGGGGGCAATAGCTTTTATTCCTTTAGTAGTAATTGACTATGATAAATGACTTAATGACTTTAATGCAAAACAAGCTAAAACAGAAGAAATCTTTCAGGAAAGGATACATTTTCCCAAGCTTCAATCATTCAAAATGGACATCTAAAGATCTTCTATTATATCGATCTGGAGGTGTGCAGTTACCATATGAAGATGCTCTGTTAATTGTGCGACACAGAGTTTAGGTCAGGAAACAACTTTTTTAGAAAGTTGTTTTATTTCATTTTCGAGAGTTTTAAAGAACATTTAATGTATCTGTTAGCCAGTAGATTAACAAGTTTAAATTTGCTGAAGAAGACTATTCTGTAGCCAATAAAAGGTTTCCTCTATATACTCTGCATGCATGCAGATATATATTTGTGATCTGAAACTTTGTGCAGCTTTCAAAAGTGCCATTAATATGACCACATCCAAGCCTTTGGGGATGATAAATGAGCACTCTGGCTTTCAAAGCTCTGGAAAACTTGACTGCTCTGACGGCCTGCTGGGTTTTCCCAGCTGATGCATTAGCATCAGTCTTGGGACAAGCACTCATAGCTGAAATTAGCCTCCCAGTATGACACAAAAGGCTTTAGAGAGAATCAATAACCCAACTTATCAGAGGCTAAAAATAAACGTGGTAGAAAAGTTACAAGGCTCCATAAATATTTATGTAAATCTTTTTTATAGCCTTAGTAAAAGTGTACATCAATAATAAACCTATAATATGTATATTGTTTGAATTTTTTACTATTTTTGTTGTGCATAGCTTATTTTATTTATTGTATTGAAATAATCCAAACTCAAAACATGCAGATTTATAAGTTTGACTGTTTAATTTTAACACAGATGATCAGTTTTTATTCATGCTAGAAGTTTTACTACAAAAGAAACCCTTAATGTGACAATCTACTGACATTTCAAGTCAGCAGACTTTAATTGTCAGCAAATAAATCCTTTTACATAAAGTCAAACTTTAGGGCAAATGAACTTGCCTCAAAATAAGTTAACATTTCACAAACCTTAAAGAAAGCAACCACTTTCAAAAAAGGGCCAAATGCTTGCATACAAGACAACCAGTCCAAATGCAGAGACTCTGTCTTGTTTGCTTGAGTCAAGTTTGGGTTTGGCACTAGAATTATCTGTTTGACTGAAACACTGGCGTTACTTAAGAATACTCCTGTGAATGTTTTTTATGCATGTGTCTCTCTGCCCAAAGGCAGTGACCTTAATCTGAAGCACAAAGCTGACAAGACACAAACAGGGAGACAGAAATGACCTAATCCATCAAAACATGCAGATGTGCACACTCCTCCAGCATGTGCGCATCCAGTAGTGCTGCCTCACTCACCTCTGGAGCTATGTAGTCCGGAGTGCCGCAGAAGGTTCGTGTGGTGACACCGTCTGCCATGTTCTCTTTGCACATCCCAAAGTCAGCAATCTTAATGTGTCCCTCTGAGTCCAGCATTACGTTGTCCAATTTCAGATCCCTGAGTTTGGATAGGTTTATTAATGGATTAAATATTGTGGTTAAAGAGAACATTCTTCACAGAGTACAACATATTTAACTAACATCTATTTGATGTTTGTACATTGTGGATTAATTTGAACCAATAATATTAAATCAATCCTTTTTAATGGAAAATGATATTTAATCTAAATAAAAAAACAACAATTCACAGAGTTTTCTGCACATGTACTGTTTACTGGTTCCTTGAATATACTGATGGGACTTAAATGTATGCGTTGTCAACCTGCTGTCACAATGTTTCTCATCTTTACAAATATTTCACATTTAAAAAAATATATGAATGAAGTGCATTAAGATCTGTCAAATTCAGGGTATGAAGTATACCAGCTGTTAAATGTGAAGGCCTGTTCTGTTGTACTGATGTACCAAACTTAAGGGATGGAAATCAAGGCTCACTGCCTTATAAACAGTAATCATTAAAGAATCATTAGCTGGCAATCACCATTAAACTGAGAGCATCTTCATCTGTGCAGATAGAGTGTCTGCATTGCATAGCATGACAGGACTGATTCTTTCTGTATGTCTGCTTGTCTTCTTGAACCCCATTCGGCCTCAGCAGATGGTCACGCTCATGCTGGGCCTGGTTCTGCTTGAGGTTTCTTCTTGTTAAAAGAGAGTTTTCTTTCTCTACACTGTTGCTACATGCATTCTTGGTATAAGGGATTGTTGAAAAGTCAATGAGTCGATGCAATCAGCTAGTTTTCCTTAGATAAAAAACTTTGACCCAATGACTAACTGTATGCTCTGGTTGAATTGCCTCTGTAAAGAGCCTTGAGGAGACATGTGTTGTGAATTGGAGCTACATAAATAAACTGATTTGAACTGAAATAATTTGTGGTTATTTGTTATTTTTGTGACATTTTAATGGTACTTTGGTAAGTTGCACAGATGCAGTAATAACAACCCCTAAAAATTGTGTCTCAGGGCAGTGAAACAAAAACATGTGTGCCAAAATTTAACACCTTTAACCGAGAATGTATGTGCAGTAAGTATCAGACACAGAGAAGGGTAGATAGGGAGCACCATTTACTGAAAATCTAGTATCTTTAAAAGCTATTTACAGCAAATGCAAGACAATTATGCAACGGTGTGTTGGTCAGGGATTATTCTTTTTATTGATGCTACTTGATTTTGTTAATACTCGACTTTCTTCTTTTGTTGCTTCTGTCTTAGTTACACCAGAAACTACGTTCAATGGCGTCTAAACACATTGCTGTTGGCTTTAAATTATCCTGGCCTGTCATTGGTAATCTAATCCTTTTTGCATATTGGTGAAGGTTCTCAGTCATCCAGGTCATGGTCAAGCTAGGAAAGTTCAGTTTAGGCAACTGGACGTGTAGTTTTCTAGAAGACGTTTCGCCTCTCATCCAAGAAACTTCATTAAGCCATGCGCCTGTGCAGAGGTTGCTTGGTCTCTACAATGTACAAGTCTGTGCACTCTTCACTACACTGAACAGCATAAACTACACTGTCAGTCTTGTTTCTAGGTGTCTTATCCTTGGGGTGGACTAGTCAGAACTGATAAAGTCTCTTGGATGAGAGGCAAAACGTCTTCTAGAAAACTACACGTCCAGTTGCCTAAACAGAACTTTCCTAGCTTAATCCTTTTTGCGTTTTGATTTTGTCTTCACAAAGTTTTTTAAACATAGCCAGGATAGATCTCATTAACTATCTTTAAAAGCTGCACAATGAAGTTTAACAATGGATATAATTCAAATCACACACCTGTAAATGATTCCTTTAAGGTGCAAGAAGAAGAGACCAACGGCAATCTCAGCTGCATAGAATCTAAAAGCAGAGATGTACATTTACAAATTTTATAAAAGGTTTGAACAACAGAAAATAATGTTTTAAAGAGTCTATACTCTTACGAATAGCTCATGAAAAACAGATATCTCTTACACTGCTTGTGGTTCCTTGAACTTTCCCACTTGTTGGATGTGGTACATAAGATCTCCACCGTTCACATACTCCATCACAAAATACAGGCGGTCCTTCGGTAAAACAAATTATTTTAGTTAGGAACAGGTGAGAAAAAGGGATTAAAAGAGTACAAAACTAAATAAAACAGGAAAAGAATGTTTCATAAAATGACATTTATAAAGTTCTTCATAAAAAGATGCAGATAAGATTTAAAGCTGTGAGATGTTTCCTAACACAGCTTTTTTTATGATGTGACCTCAATAGCAGAGAACAAACTGCTTCATGAAAAAAGGAAAACACCCAGCATAGCCTTCTGTCAGGAAACATTCTCTTTATTTGAAACCGCTGGTGTCTTACTGTCGGTGACAAGTTCAGCCTGACCCCAGCGTGCCACACTTTTGATGGTTCCTAAATAAAACAAAACGAAAGGAGCTGTTCTACACAGCAATACAGACATACTGACAACAGAGCTGGATCTTTGGGTGTGGTTTGGCATCACTGATGATTAAGCACTTCAAGTTCTGAATATTATTGGCTTTAGTCATATTTACACCTCATCTTCACCTTTGCACCTTAGAAATTTTATTTCTCTCACATTAACAGGTCACATAAATAGAGGATTGAAGCTGCAGATGGGAAGCTTATCCAATGAAAACATGCAACTTTAACCTCAGGAAATACATCACTTATGATTATTGTCAGTTAAAAAGATTTAACCCTAAACTATCCTTTACAAATGCAAAAACTTTTTATTTTGTTTAAGATTTCTCCATCGCGGATAGTCTTTTATCATAATGCTGTAGAAAGACACAATTCCTTATATAAAAACAATCCTGCTACACATTCCTATGCTTTTCAAACTACCATATACAACTAGATCCCTAGCTGAGTTAGTTTCCCACATATTTTTAAGATATACCAGTCACTCCCCTCAGCATGCAAAACTCTTGAAACTAAAAGTAAAACTGATAACATGACCTGTTTTGTTTTGGTAATTCTGCTAATAATAATCTGAACACTTGGTGAGATGTTACAGTGCATTAATGTTTTGTCACCAGATGGTAAATTGATCTGTGAATATGAATTAAATACATAAAAATGAAAAGAAACAAAAATAGACTGTATCCTCAAGCTAAAGCACCGCAACCCTAGATGCCATGGTTAGACTACCATAGGGGATATTTTCAAGGCATCAGTCTAACTTCAAAGGTATGCCATGGTTTGTATCCAAAAATGCCATTTATTTCATATTCCTAAGACTGATATAATATATTTATTTTTCAATATAACAGAATGTATATCAAAAAAGGACATAAGATTCATCCCTTAACATTATGCTCTTTATAATAAATAGAATTTGGGAGTTTCTAAGAGTCTAAGCATTGGCAAACATAGGGAGGAAAAAATACATTTATATCTAAATGTAAATCAAAACTTATTTTAGGTTACTTTGTCTTTGTATCTAGAGGTGCACCTGCTATCATTTTCTAATTCTATACCCATGAACAGTTTGGTTTGTTTTTCTATAGTAGTTTATAATCATGTTCAATAATTATGAAGAAATTTACAGTCATATCTGTATAAGATCCACCCAAAATATTTTTTGATCTCTGATTAAAACAAATATTGTTGACCTGCTGACAGATTTTATTTCAAGGAGTCTTAAAATACTTAGAAGTCTGCAAAGGGGGAAAAGCCCAGGAAACTAAAAATATCTGTTTGTGCCTCATGGCTTGAAGTTCAAATAACATTTTAGACATTGGGATTATCTCCTTTAAAATTAACACTGCAGCTTTTATCAAGGCATACTTAGGTTTTAAGTATGCAACATTTTTTTCCATCCCAACTGGACTTTAATATCGCAAGGAAGCGCTACACTCAATTTAAGTTTGTTAAGGAGGAAAAAACATGTTGGGACCAAAGGTCGACGTGTTTATGCCACCAGTGGCATTCAGATATTGAAGATATTGAAGATATTCGCTTACTCAGCAAAAACTGAATAATATCCTCGGTTTCTATGCCACACAACAAATATTAATGGTGCAGTCCTGTACTTTTAAACATGCATATAAGGCTCAAATTCTTTAGCCCAAAAATTCTGGTTTGTTTGTTTGTTTCAGTGCCGTTTTTTTATTTAATTAAAGCTGTCACATATAATCTCTGTGACCTCTTTATTTATGACTACATTTTTTTAGCTAAAAGGCGCTTCTGATTTATCTGACCCGACCTAATCTGAAGTGAATTGTTCTGTTTTGCCTCCAAGGGCGTTTTACATTACCTACCACAGTCTGGAAGCACGAGTGAAGCTGCGTGAGAAAAGGTGGCTTGTCTTGTTGAGCCAGGACTCTTTTCTCTATCATTGTACATTCAACATCATCATCCTGGATCACCACATCCTTCTTCAGGATCTTAATGGCATAAAGCTCTTCTGTGGTCTTCATCTCTGCTAGCATAACCTTCAATGAAACAAAAGGGGGATAGAATAGTGAAAGGATTGTTGTATAGCCCACTTCTACCAACAAGCTGCTTGTATCACTAGAAAGTCCAGCCGGTTTTCTTTATTTCATCTTTCTCACCTTGCCAAAGCTACCTTTTCCTAGCACAGCCAGGAAGCTGAAGTCACTGAGCTTGACCTGGTCCAGGCTGTTAGAAGGGAAGCTAATGGGTCGGCCATCGACTCCTTCTGAGATCATCTTCTTTCCAGGTCCTAACTTGGCTTTCTGCACTCAGGACACAAAAGAAAAAGTGTCTGACTGATAGAAATAAAAAGAAACAAAATAACTGCAGCGTTCAACAAAAGAGTGTGACCACAGCTGTTTCTAAAAACTTCCTTTCAAAACTAAACCAAACCTTTAAAGTATAGTTTATTTTGATTTGCTGTTATGAAAATAAATCTGTCCTTTCATTCACACCACAGTTCTGGTCAAAAGTTCATATATGTAACTCATAATAGGTAATAATGTCAACATCATTTGTTGTTGTTTTATGGTTTCTCTCAAGCATATTTTGAAAGGGTTACAAATTTTACAACAAAACACTGGTTTGCTTGTGGATTTGCTGGACATAGATTAGATGTCCAGCAAATGCGTCATGTTGTTTCACTGCCAGTGGTGCTGGTACTTTGTACACAGTTAATCATAATTGTTCTTCAACATACTTGGTTTTGAATAGTACAATAATCTAAAGTCTTTAAAAGTGGCTTTGAAATTGATAAATAGGCTGACACTGAACTTCTATAATGGCTTGTTTCCTAATAGTCTTTAATGTAAGTGAATTATGCCTAACAGCTTAAAAAGCACAATAAATCAATGGGGAAATTAAATTGTATACTGGATAATTATTCCAAAATTATCAAAAACTCCATTGAAAGACTCTTACCAAATTTCAGTAATGCCATTGACTTGAGTATGTAAACTTTTAATCGAAACTGTGCTGATCTGTTCATTCAACAAGACAGAATAGAGGATGAGCAGCACATTTTAAAATTAAACGGATGAAATGAATTGCTGCTGCTGTTGTTTTATTAGGGCTTATGTCCCACATGATTAATTCAAACACTGATAAAAAATTATATTTTCACATATATAGATTAGGATTTATTAGGTCAGTTAGGAAAAGAGTACAACACGTGTACCTGTGAAACAAAAAGCTTATTAGACAGTACATTTAAAATAACATAATGAATGTTTTTTGTTTTTTCCAATTCAACTATTGCAGCATTTCAGGCATACTGTAGGAGAAGTTAAAGGCCAACATGGGGCCTTTACATGGGGTTCTCTCTGTGGGTTGGGGGTTTAGGGCTAAATTTGGGCTGAATTATGATAGAGGAAAGACTTGATTTAGAGGACATTTGCTCTTATTGAACATCTACTCCAGACAAATTTAAACATCATTTCTACATAGCACTACATGCCATCTTGGAGGTCTACTGTATATTTTCAAAGGTGTGTCTGCAGGTATTATCCTTGTGGGATGGAATACAAACAACAGAAATTTAAATAGATAAACTCTATATACCAAAATGTAGTGGAGCTGTTATTAAATGCTTCACGACTAAAGGATTTCAAACACTATTAAAACATTTGGTCAGTATCAAACTTAAACCTCACTGAAAACTATCTCTTTACTTAGTTACAATTTAAGGATTTGGAAGCTGTCATTTAAAAATCTTCATTTATTTAATGACTGTAATCCTAATTATAGACCAAAACCCTCAAGCTAAGATAAAACTTTCAATAGAAAAACATTATTTTGTCATTGAACATTTTAGTGAGGATAATTGCTGCATTCAACCCTGACAGGACTATACCAGCTAGTAATCATGATAAACGGAGCGTCACCTTTTTTGGAAGTGTCCAGCATTACTGGTAGATTAAACATAAGGTTTTAATGGAGATGAAGTACTGTATGAAGCCTAACCACATCTATTCAACTGAAAGTCAGACCAACTAAAGGTTCAGACAAACCCCTTTGATGTAGAGCTTCTAAAATTCCTAACATTAGAGAACTCCTTTTTAAAAATACATATATTTTTTTTTTAAATATACATCTCAATAAAGGGTGCAAAGAGATGAAGACATTGAAGACACGACATTGAAATAACAGTGAAAGAAAACATGTTTGCCAGGTTTGAATATGAAGTAAAGGATGCCCCTCTCTGGTTTCCCCACCAAAATGCAGGCCTGCTGCATCTTTAAAACCAACCTGTAAAACACATCATCTGCTCATCAGCTGCTGCATGCCATGTCATGCTCAGATGCCCGGCAAAAATAATTTAAAAAAATGCTCCAGCAAGCTCTGCACAAAGCTACGGTGCACTTTTACTAAATTCAACTTATTTGTCAATCTTATTGGGCAAAGACATTATGCTCCTCCTGGCTTGTATTACAAAAGTATGACTCAGCATAACCATGTACAGGTAACAGTCTCAGCCAGTCAGTGCATAGAAAACGCATGCGATAGCCCACGGCATGGTACTAGAAACTCACATTTACTATCAGAACTTCACCTCTCCATCTAAATATTTCTTGGAAGTTAGAGCCTCTTAAACACTCTAGGTTTGCAATCTTTTAAGCAAAATTCACATTTTTACAAATAAATATATGCTATTATAATACACTATCTTTACCTTCCTATTTTTACTGAGAGAAAAGTCCACTGGATAAGGGGCTGTTAAAAAAACACGGTCATCCAACAGTGCAAGAAAAAAATGTTCAGTTTTACCTATTTATAATTTCAACAAAGCTTTAGTTTTGTTAATAGTGACCACAATAGTCTGCCTAAAGTGGCAGGAAAGCACGAAGCCGAGCCATTGCACCTTATCACAGCACACCTGTGAGCTTTGGGTCAATAAATAAAGCCTTGCAAGGACAAGTGCTCATCTGCCTTACTGTCCTCCAGTCAGACGCACCTGATCAAAGTCTTCCACAACCGCTTGGTCCTGCAACCACAGGGAGAAGGGAGCCCAAGGGACTGACTCACATTGTACACTAGTGAGCAAAGGCAAGCCAAATTATAAAGCAGACGATTAAGGGCCAAGAGCAGTGTATCCTTTACATAAAAAATACAGAGATTATAAATCAGGCTGATCTCTCTAAGAACCTAAGTGGGCTTGTTGTTTGGTGGATGATTGTCTTGTTAATCATCTGAGGGGATGTTTGGCTGATAATCTGTCCTGCTGTAGTGTTGGCCTGTCTTAGTGGCTTAGAGTTTATGATGTTATGAAGCATTCAATGATATTCTGCTTAGTTTTAAAAAGAGTGATTTTATAATTTGCACAAATACAGAGAATCAGAAAACAAATCTTAAATATTTAGCAGAAGAAATTTTAGACATGGTGAAATATAAAAACGTATCTTTGTGACGCTCATATGTAGACTCGTCTTTCAAGATGTTGTCAGGTAAATCGGATATTTTTAGACATTATACACCAAAGTAGAAATTTCAGAGTGAATATTTCTTACTTCTACACAAAAATTGGCCTTTTTTTAAATTCATATCTTATTTTCTTTTTACTGATTTTGATCTTTATTATAAAAGATTAGTCACTGATAAATGTCCTGTTCTGAAGCATAGCACTTGATGGTGTTAAACAACCCACTTCTTTACATCAAACTATGACAAGATGGAAGATGACTTGGCAAATGGTTAGAAATGGCCAACACCCAGATCAATGTGTCCTAAATAAAGGCAACTAATTAATTAAGTATTTATACAAACAGACAGAATAAATTCTGTAACCTAACCATTGGATCAGCAAACCTAAACTGTACCTTATAGGTAGTTTGGCTTTCCACTGCAATAACAGCAGCAATCTCCAACCTCTACTAACAGGTCTATTTGTGAATCATCTTAAATGATTTTAATGCTTCATGGAAGAAACCTTTGCAGTCTTTAAAGAGGGAAAAAGATTTTTTTAAATATAATTTTAAGTAAGGAAGAACAAACCCATAAACACACATGGACCATTATTACATTTTAAAACATCTCAGTGCACTGATGACATCTTGTGATCACAAGTGGTATTTCTCTATATCCCTTTATTTTTTAATACTACTCTGCTGTGGTGAACTAGTCATGTTTAAGTTACAGGCTGTAAAATTAGCCCTAAAAACATCAGTAGTTTTTCTTATTGGATACATGTTTAATTGACATAAAATTCCCACCAGATATCGGCAACAAAACAAGTAATCCATTAATTTAACTAGTTTATGGTGAAACTAGTTAAATGCAATGATTTTGACTGATACTTCCACACAAACTGTATCAAAATCTCCAATGCACTTTGATATTCTATAGATCTAATTTAAACAAATCAGTTGACTGACTCTAGCAGTTTTACTTTAGCCAATGCAGAGCTTCCCCGGCTTTGTGTTTGGCTCTGTTTTCTTTGTTGGAAATCCACATTAGTTACATCCTCTGATTCTTGTCAAAAAAGGTCCAATTTTAAATATATATCTGTCAACCAGATGCAATGTGCTCTAAGACACATCATGATACTCTGACCTGCGAACACTACTGGCATGGTGTTTTTGAAATGACGTTCAAACCTTTATTTCCACCAAACCTGTTGTGTGCAACGACTGTCAAACAGTTCCGCTTTGGCCTCATCTAATCAGATTATGTCCGGTTATTCACCGTCCAAATGCAACCTTTAAAAAAGCGCCATGCTTTTGCTTAAGCATGCACTTCTAGGCAATGGGTTGCAGAGGTGGGTAGTACCTAGATATATTTATTCAGTTACATTAAAAAGTTAATGTTTTGAAAAAACAGTACTTTTAGGAGTAGTTTTACAGCATTGCACTTTTTACTCAGGTAGAAATCTGATTAAGTATCACTAACTAGAGTAAAAATTCTGGCTACTCCATCCATTGCAAGTTACTTCATCAAGAAAAAACAAGCTTGATTTAAACAAATATGCTCAACTGAGAAACACACTTTCTTCTTTTTCGTACTGAAGGCTTATTGGATAAATGTTATTTTCCATCTGCTGAGTCTGCCATTGGGAGGTTAAGTGTCGTTTAACCTATTCTTCTTACTCTAACTCTTGATCTTCTCAGTTTTATAACTCAAAAAATACAAAATCAGTTATGATCGTACTTGAGTAGCCTTTTTACCAACTTCTTCTTACCGACCTCTAACCTGTAATTTCTTTAAAGGCTCTTTTTACTTTTACTTGAGTAAAAATATGATGAAGCAGAGCAACTTTTATTTAAGTACATTTCTTGGGTACTCTATCCACCTCTAATGAGTTGGCATGGAAACAATACAAAAATGTTGGGGTTTTTCTACCTCCGGGTTGTTTTTCTATTAGTGTTCACTGAGACATTCAGAAGTTTGAAAAGTGAACTGTAACTATTCAGATAAGCACAAGCTGTGTGTCTGCTTGTTTTTATTAATCTACCACTCAGCAGTATTTTGTTGCTAAAAACATATACATGCTATCAGCTAACAACAAACCTGATTATATGGATTTCGGCATAGCAGCAGCTGTTTTTTGGCTTTCTATGACTTTTTTCTCCATGTGTTCATTTATTCCCAGTACCATTCCACTGGATCGTACATCATGTTTTGAGTAGTTTGATTTGATTCCTTTTTATATCTAACTACTTGGTTTACAACAAGATCTGGTGTAAATTTAATGTCAAGATAAATACTAGAAATCTATTAATTGAAAAAACATGTTAAGATGATCAATATTATTTTTAAGCCCTGTGCAAGACTAACTTAAAGCAACAAGAATGTGAAATAAACAGTCAAATACATTTATACAAGACAAGACGTAGTCAGGAGGACGTGAAGTAATAAACAACAGAGAGAAAACATGCACACTCATAAATTTAAAAAATTACAAAATCAGGACTTACAGGCAATCGTTTCACAAATGACATAAAGACTCACCAACAAAAGAAAAACACCAAGAGTGACTGCATACTCAATTAGGTGTTTAATCATTTATTTTTTTACTTAACAAAATATCCAAACTTTGCATTTCCGAAAGATAATTGGTGGTAAACTGGATCAATTCCCAGTAGCATGAAGCCACATAGAAATAACAATGTGGGGATGAATGAAGCAACACATCATCACAATAAAATGAGACAAAGAAAGAAAGGAGAGGAGATGTGAGCAGATAAAAGGGGCAGGAAAGGAGAGGGGAGAGGGCTACCTTCAGATTACAGTTATTTTGGCAGTCCTGAGAGGAGGGCAAGACGTGAAGAAAGGAAGAGAGAAACTCTTGCATTAAATATGAACATGTGACACAGGATGTACAGCATTCTGTAGGTCTCACCGTGGACACAGGGGGGAGCAGGAAGCTAAGAGGGGGGAAAAAACGGAGAAACCACAGAGGGGTTCATGAGGAGGAAAGAGAGGCAAGAAGGCAGAGAAGATCCCCACGACATGAAGAGTTTAAGAAACCAACCATCAACTGGATTCTATGTTGCCTTGCAAAAGTAATCATACCTGTTAACATTTTCTTCCCTAAAAACACAAACTAAAACGTACTTTACAGGGATTTCATGCTATAGATGGACACAAAGTCCAGCATAAATTTGTATTGAACGGTTTTGCTTAGCTTTTTCTTTTTTTCATATATATAAAACTTAAAAGTGATATGTCAAAGAAGGTGCTCTGGTCAGATTAATCTAAAAAAATATATATATATTTTTTACCAAGACACAAAATCAATAAATAACAGACCACTCCTTTCAAGAAACTTGGTGGCAGCAGTATCATACTGTGGGGAGATCTTCAGCAGGAAGAGGAAGTTGGACGAGCTACTATGGAATTGTTGAAATAAAAGCCTGTTAATATGCCGGAATGGTCTAATTAAAGTTCTGACCATTTAGGATTTGTTGGGAAAGAAACTGATTTTTATACATTTAAACTGAGTAAAAAAATTACTATATATATATATATATATATATATATATATATAAATAATTTTTTTTAGAGAGAGATGTTGTGTGACGAGTGTCTCTCT